>JAGXCT010035282.1:0-15601 GCA_022495035.1 Philopotamus ludificatus
TGGAACATTTTCTAAGAGATCAAAATTTCAATTCCTTAGAAGAGTTGAATACAGCCCTCTCAGACTATTTTCAGTCAAAACCCGCAGAGTTTGTACAATAAGGGCATGGATGGTTTGAAAGAAAGGTGGCAGAAGGTTAAAGATAATATAAGGGAACTATTTTGTATAAGAAAAGTTAAATAAAGTATATGAAAAATTGTTTAAAATTTCGAAAAAACGACATTACTTATGGGAAAGACATTAGGACAAAAGACTTTAGTTTGTTTAACCTTTTTTTCAAAAATCGACGTTACTTATGGGACGACTTAATAGATCAAGACGATGATAATATATTTTTCATCTCAAAATCGATTTGTATCCCGCGTTGAAACTTGAAGTTGAGATCAATTTTGCGTATATATGCGAATCACGAAGAGTATACTGCGCGCGATATTATATACACAAATATATATAACTCATCACAATATTATTTTAGTATATACATAATATACGTTATTAATATTATTTTCAAAATAAATACTGAACGTTCCCATTAAATATGTAAATTGGGCGAATTAGCATATTTTTGCAAAAAATATCGTTTATTTATGCAAATCGAAACGTTTTTCCCGTGTACATATTTCCATTATTATAAAATGTGAGCAAATAAAAATGAGAATGAACAAAAAAAATAAAACACTATTTTTAATGCCCGTAATGTATTCCGCGGAAATAATAATTAAACGCGATTGTTTAATATTAAATTTAAAAAAAAAGAATAAACGGAGTGCCACGACTCACCGAAGACGCTATTCTTACTCGGGGAATCCCGGTGTCGATTTATCCCCACAATGCCATGGGATTATCCAAAGGTCCTTGTCAGCTTAAGGCTCTATTGAAAAAGAATTGCGCCTCCAAAGGAAAGCTATCTGCCGTAAATGTACGTACCGACGGAAAAAAAATGTTTTCTCACCTGTTCGCCGGGAAATCTTATTTCAATTCTGGGAAATGTAATAGAAATAATTTTCCATTATACACAAATGCGCTAAAAATATTTAAATGGCGAATGTTTCTGTTTATGACGCACTTTTAAATTGAACAACTCGAATAATAAATAACGAAATTAAACTGAGTTCGTTTTGCGATTGGGATGGGATTTAAAATATTATTTAATAGAAAATATCGTTGTATTATTATATAAGGGGGACCGAAAAGTCATCAAAATTTCTCAGATGAGCACATTCACAGTTAATTATGATTGTAGATTTTATATTTCGAGAAGGAGTGAAAAAAAATAGCGATACGTGGATCATCTGAAACTAAACATGTGTCATCGGTGGTTTTAAGAGATTAAAAATGGAAATAGGAATCTCAAAGATGTAGCATATAAAGGACGACTCCCAAAAATTATATGATGATATCCTGAAGGCGATGGTGGATTCAGATTCTCGTCAAGCAATTGAGAAATTATCATAGTGGATCATCTTCGTGGCATGAAAAATGTGCAGGCAAAAAAAATGGGTTCCTTGTGAATTGACGGAAATGGCATACCATCTGCGCGTCTCTTTTGTCTCGGTATGAAGCCGATCAGCCGAAAAAACGATCAGTTTTGACCAATAATAAAAAAAATTATCTTTCAACACGATAACGCGAGGTCTCACTCTGCAAAAATAGCACAGGAAAAAATAAGGGAGCTTGGATTGGAACTTTTAACTCATCCACCCTATTCACAGAATCTTACGCCGTGGGATTACCACCTTTTTAGATCGTTAGAACATACGTAAGGAGGTAAAAAAATATTTATGTTGAAGAAGTGAAAATACCTTTGGAAAAGTTTTTCAATGAAAAATCGAAGGACTTTTTTAGAAAAGGAATCGAACAACTGCCTTTGCGCTGGCAAAAAGTGTTAGAAAATGATGGAAATTATTTTAATAAATAAATGTTTTTAGCCAGCAAAAAAGAAAGATTATTTTTTGGTCCCCCTAATATAACGAAATATTATATAATATATTCAAAGTTAACACGGCTCTATTGAGGATTATATATCCGTGCTAAACAGGATCATCTATTGAAGCAATGCTTCTCATATGGTCTCCTTCGGGAGAGACGAAACGATCCAGGTGTGCGGTAATAAAATCGTAGTGGTAACTTTCTATTTACTGAAAAACAGTTGAAATCTGGAAAAACGCTGATAAGTTTTCCTTTTAAAAATGTATTATAAATTGATTTAAAAAAACGATAAATGTGGATATTTTTACGTATTTTATCTAAAATAATTAGCATATTTTTCAACCACATTTTTACGAATCCAATATTTTGTAAACGTTAGTTTACATATTCATAAAATTAATACTAATTATTTAGTATGTTAAGAGTGTAATATCAACAGATGTTGGCAAACACTGTTATTTAACATTATTCATTTTAAACTCTGCCTCTCTATCTTCATTGGTAATTATTTATTATTATTATTTAAATGTCCTTCTAATTCGAAGCAGGTTTTTGCCACCTAGAGGACACGTTAGTCTTAATCCAGATACCAGGACTGTGACGGTTATCCTCCAGGTTAACTAAGATAACTAACCTATGATATGATCTTTAAAAATAAGCTATTGAAATTTAATGATTTAAAATAATTAATAATTAAATAATTAACCATTATTATGGCTTGTAGGTCAAATGCATATTATTTCGATAATACAAGTTAACCGCGACTGAGCTAAGTTAGTAGTGGGATAATCGTCCGACGAAAACTATGAATTCAGGGAATTCTTTGAAACATTGGCCAGAGGTATGTAAGAGGAAGAGTCCCATTAACTCAGCATCTTTCATATAAAAAAATATTTATCCAGATAGTTTGGGGCGTTGGAATTTATTACTTTAATGGGATCTATTCTGAGTTGAATATATATTTCAATCCAACTGAAATATTATTAAAAAAAATAACCAGTGTCGTGGTTTGACACTTGGGGAAATATTAGTATGAGAGACTTATTCCCCTTGCATCTTTAGAATCTTTATATGAGTGAATGGCGCTTTGGAATCTATTGTAGGTAGCTCGAATTTTTTCACAGGCGAGATTTTTGTATTTTTTCATAGAAATATGAGTTAATCCATAGCTAATGTTTAATAATGTAAGGTGGCAGAACTGAAGAAAATATTTCAGCGATTTTTAGTGTTTAGTTTTGTAGAAATTGTGTAATGTCTTTAAGTCAAGGATCTGAAAAACTATCCTCAGGACAATATCATAAGTGGATCACCTTGATGTTTTTCATAGATCATTCTATTCGTATGAATCAACTGAACTTACAATTATATACTTAAAAACTAGTAAAGTTTATCGTTTAGAAAATAATAGTACGAATAGCTGATTTGGAGTTCAGTCAGCCCTCCTATAACGTTTCCTCTAAATTGCTTCTTTCTAGAAAATACTAATATTTGCTAAGTCAAATTACATATTTTGTAAATATATAATACATTGCCCATCGAAATAAAAGTCAATGCTCTTTGGTTGACAAGGCATTTTAAAGAAAATAGTGATTGAGTTATAGGAGGGCTATAGGAGTTATAGGAGAAACGTTATAAGAGGGCTGACTGTGCTTGCAACTCATAACACCACACAATTTTTCACTTTGTGTCCTTAAATGAGACGCTATTTTTGTAACTTTTAGTGAAGCCGTATTTTGTACTTTTTTCTGAGACAGTCTGAGTTTAATGAGGTTTTGTGCTTAAAGTCCTTAGACTTAAAGTGCACGAAATACCAATTCTCAATTGAGAATATAGCAAATGCAATTCAGCGACTAAAAAATCAGTGTGATTTTTCAATAAAAAATATCAAAAATACTTTTTCTCATCCACCACGGCGGCTCGAAAACAACCGCGTTGTCCGAAGGGGGTATCTCAGATACCCTAAGTATTTCGAGTTGAGATAATGATGAATTCTAAATTGAATCGTAAATGACAATGCTCTCGGCGATGTCTTACCGGATACTGATTTCTCGCACCATGTTTCACTCGCACTTGGCACATTGTACCGGACGCAAACGAGAAAAAACAGCAGTGAATATTGTTGTTTTTTTCGCAATCGGAGACAATAAAGAACAATAATTATTTACAATATTACAATATTTTTATAGACAAATACAAAAAGTTTGAAACTTGTAGGATTTATAATAAAAGAGTTGTTCGAGAAAAATAAAAAAAACTTGGGGTACAACCCATCGGAACGCCTAAATTAAAAATTATTAAAATAACTCTAAATGTATTTTCATTCAAACTATTTCTATAGTCTCGTAGATAAAACTTTGAGCCAGAGAAGACCTTTTCAACACTAACTAGAGCGCTTAAAACCATTGCGTGGATTTATTTTCTTCGCAAAATTTTAAAATATTTGATTTTGTCTAATCTTCGTATATTATTAAAGTTATTATAATGTGTCTCTAATGCTAATTCCATTGAAATTGTTAATTTGTGATTAAAAATGAATTTTCTAAAAATTGGAATTAGTTCTAAAAATTTTTAATTGTTTAATTTGAAATGAACCGTGTTTCAAGTGAAGTTTTCCCTAAAATTAGTTACATTCCATTTTTATATGGATTCAATTTTTAAATGTGACGCGTGGAATAAATTGTGTTGAAGCGATTAAATTAATACTAGAAAATTTAATAAGAAAGAATTACAGTCAAAAGTCAATAACCACTTTTATGCTGCAATAGAAGTCATAGTGAGGATAATTACAAAAAAGAAGATGGACTTATTAAAGAAAACTGGCGACAATTGGCCAAATACCATCCTAAGACGTAGCACCAAAGAAGAATAAAAATCATGATTTTATTGCATTTAGAGCAGTTCTATGATTTTATGGACAATAAATTTGAATATTAAAAAATAATAAAATCGAAGATATTATACGGAGTAGAAAAATCAATGTTGCATGACAAAAGATCATAGATAATTCTTCGCGGAACCTATGACCTTTGTAATAAATTACTAACATTTTTCAGTGTTTTTATTAAAATAGCAACATATCGATCCAGATGACCTTTATGCGATATCACGTATATAATTTCCTTTGATACAAGAAAAAAATATATAATGTATAACATACTAAATTTTCGGCATGTGAAACCAATAATTATTAACATATGCAAATTAAAATTAGCACAGAACGATGTGTTGTATTTAATTAACTTCAAGCAGCATAATATTGATGATGGATGGTTATGTTGACAATTTTATAAACACATGTCTTTTCTGCAGAGTTTATACACATGTATTTGCATACGATTGCGTGTATATCGATAGAATGTAAATTCAGAACAAACAATGGCCGCCATATTGAAGCAAATGAGTTAATATTTTTGCACGAGAGTAAACAGACAGACATTCAAATCCATTTTTGCATTGTGACTGGCTGGCATAAATTTATTATTCGGGCATTGATTGACAAATCTGACAAACAATAACGCGAATTTTCAACAGCGCGATTGTACCGTCGAACAAATAGCGCAAAATTTATGATTTCTTATGAAAAAAATATTACATATTAACATATGTATGCTTAACATCGACGATGTTTATCTATTACGATACACACACACACACATAGTGGATTGACAACACTCATCTGCCATGGAAATTTTCCTGGAGGACGGCGCGTTGGAGAACCTTAGACCGAAAATGTCGAATCGCGAAACGAAACGGAAAACGCTGATGTCGTAAAAACCTCATGAATATAAATTCGCTCGATGAATATTTTAAAATATAACCGGGAAATGGGAAAGGATCGGAAAATTTCCATCGTGAATTATTTTGAGTGGAAAAACTAAATTTATAACAGGATTCTTTGATGCCTTTAACGAAATGAAACTTCAAAGGTATCAAAGAGCCACCTGTAATTTCGTAGTACGCCCCTGCATATATGATTACGGCTATGTATGTGTGTGTGTGTGTATGTGAGCGCGCCTGTTTGCGAAAATAATCCGCAAATTATTTATAGCCGAGGAAAAACACTCGAGAAAATTTTCAATCGTAATTTTCATCTTGTATCGAAAATGTGGCAATAAATAAATTCCGAGAAACTTCAGTTTAATGTAATACCATATCAGAGCGATACGATAAATTGCTTTTATGTATCAATTAATATAACTCTATGTATAAACGTGTACAAAAATAATTATAAACACAGTCTTCGACTTACGCGATTAATTGGTTCTGAAGGATTTCGCAGGAAATCTATTTTGTTTTCACTACTGTTAAATATAACCTTCTCCGATCTAATATAAATTATCGATCCCCTATTCATAAAATTTGGTGGGTTTGGACTGAAAGAAAGTATCGAGGACCTGATTGACTTACTCATCATTAATGAAAGTTTTTCCATTCAAAAAAATCTATAAGGAACAGAAAAGGTAGTAGTCCGTAGGAGCAAAATAAATTAGTTGAGTTCCAGAATTTTTTCTTGAGTCACTTTTGCCGTGTGTGTTCTGGCGTTATCGTGTAACAGGATAAAGCCTTTCCGATTGACGAGTGCAGGACGCTTTTCCAGTAGTTTTTTAAGAACTCTTTGTAGCTGTTTAAAGTATATATCTGGAATAATCGTTTCGATGCGCTTCATCAGCTCGTGGTGGATTATTCCACGACGATCTCACCATACTCACAATAAAGTTTTCTTGCATTAAAAAAATATTGGCTTTAGAGTCCGGTAGGGGTGGTTGATCCCTTCCAAACCATTGTCTTTTGGGGACAATATTTTCATATGTGATCCATTTGTCTTCCCCTGTTATTGTCCTTTTCAAAAAAGGCTCGATTTCATGCCGCGAGAGGAGATTTAAGAGAGCTAAAGTTTAAGTGTAGCATACAATATCATAACTCACTGCTTTTGCAACTTTTAAAAATCGTTTAGAATCAGGGTATTGAGTTTCGAGACTAACTAATACTTTCCGGATCATATTTAAATATTACTTACGAAATAACAAACCAAATTCTCTTCCCCGACCCCTCGACTATCACTAACAATATAGAAGGTCCTTGATTGTGTGTGGTGGGATTTTTCTGGAATTGTTTGAACTATGAATTGCTTGAACCTGGTCAGATCATTACATTGACAGTGTATGGTAAAAAACGTATAACACACATAAAAAACGATCTGTTTTGATCCATAACAAAAAAGGATCCATCAACACGATAACGTGAGGCTGAAAAAATAACACAGGAAAAAGTCAGGGAGCGTAGATTGGAACTTTTAACTCATTCGCTCTATTCACCGAATCTTGTGCCATCGGATTACTACCTTTTAAGATCAATAGAGCATACATTTAGAGGTTAAAAAAAATAATAATGTTGGAGAAGTGAAAACGCACTTGAAAAAGTATTTAAAAGACTTTTTTAAAAAGGAATCGATCAACTGCCTTTACGCTGACAAAAAGTGTTAGGAAATGATGGAAATTATTTTAAAAAATAAATGTTTTACGCCAGCAAAAAAAAATTGATTACTTTTTGGTTCCCCTGATATAACGGTGTATTATATAATCAAAGTTAAAACTGCACTGTTGAGGATTTTATTTCTGTGCTAAACAGGATCATCTATTGAAGCAATGCTTCCTATACGGTCTCCTTGAAATAAAATCGTAGTGGTAATTTTCTATTTACTGAAAAACAGTTGAAAAGTTTTTCATCTAAAAAAGATTATAAATTAATTTAAAAATAATATAAACGTAGCTTATTTTAAAAATCGAGGTATTTTTTTAAAAAGGGAATCGAACAACTGCCTTTACGCTGACAAAAAGTGTTTTTTCGGCATATTTTACTTTTTTACAATCGAAAAGGTAAAAATACTTTTCAAGCAAAAACAAAAATTATCCGATGTGTATGGAGAAGATGTATAAACAGAACACCACTGCCAAAACTGGTTTGTAAAATTTCGATCCGGAAATTTTGATGTTGAAGATATACCACGTTCTGGAAGGCCAGACTATGCTGATGAAGACCCAATAAAGGAAGCAAACCGATGAATAACAACTCGTGAGATCGCTGAGAGATAAAATTGATCGAATTCGATCGTTCATGATCATTTGATTTTGAAAGAAAATTGTGCCACCTGTGATTTGCTTCTCAAACGTCAAGGAAAATGATCCATTTTTGAAGTGCATCAACACTGGGGACGAGAAATGGGTTGTCTACAACAATGTTAAACGCAAGAGTTCATGTAGAAAAAAAGATGAAAGGACTTCGAAAGCCGATATTCATCAAAAAAAGGTGATGCTATATGTTTGGTGGGATTTCATCGTTTTTTTTAGCTTCTACCATACAACACAACGATCAATTCTGAAGTGTACTGTCATCAGCTGGACAAATTGAATGATCACTTAAACAGAAAAGGTCAGAATTGATCAATAGAAAAGATGTAGTGTTCCACCAAGTTATTGCGAGGCCTCAGCTTGGATGGGATATACTGCCACACCCACCATATTCTCCAGATCTGGCACCTTTCCTGGCAAAATTTCTTAGATGGTAAAACCTTTACTTCAAATGAGGAGGTCAAAAATCGTCTGGATCAGTTTTTTTGCCAGCAAAGAACAACAAATTTATGAGCGTGGAATCATGCTACTGTCCTATAAGAAAATCGTCTTACAATATTAAATTATTTTCCGAACAACCTGATATTTTATTGACTAGTATTTAAGATTTTTTTAATAAATAAATATTTATCGCCAGCAAATTATTATTTCCATAGAACCGATGAAAATTCCAAAACAATGATTCTGCTATTAAATACATGTATAACATTTTGTGAAAGCACATCCGCATGTCGATATCACGAATACAGTCTTAAGAAACTGTTGAGCCGGTCACGTTTGCAATAATTTATAACGGAGACGTTTCCTGGTTTCCTGAAAGCTTCTAGAAGACTTTCTTTCGTGATGTATCATCACACGATCCAGCTGCGATTATGAGCTCTGATCGATGATGGACATGAAGCCACTAAAATGTGTTACAGTGTGACAAGACACAACGAGGCTGACGCGAGACGTCTGCGGATCGTGACGGCAGTCGTTAGTACGCCGAATAGTGTCGATCTGTACACACATATCATAGTTTTGGACGGAATATCATAGTTTTGGACGGATTAATTAAATTTTAATGCCCCCAATTAAAATTAGCGTTGTGCTGACAAACAAAATTAGATCCATTCAAATATTAACGATATACACGATCGTAATTTATTTGTATGAATTGTATAGTGGGAACGAACAGGGACAATAATCTATTTACGATGTTGTATTGATTGTGTATTAAAATTGCATTGTCGTTCAATAATAAAACAGCGAACGGTACAGGGTGATTTTATACTGTTTGTAAACAAATAAATTTATTACACGAGACAGATCAAGATTGCATGAAACATGTTCATGGATTTTATTCAAATAAGATCGTAACTCAACAATCAGAGATAACATTTATTCAAGTTATTGTTCAGCTCTAATATTTAAACAATTATTTTAATTATTCAAAGCTCATTATATGATAATTTTAAGTTTTTAATTATTTAGCAAGAAAAAACTATAAAAAGCTAAAAAATGAATAAACCAAATCAGGTTAATCGATAATGATAATTTAATTCAAGGAGATATGTACATATGTATTATTATGATTTTCAGGATCTTCAATTTTATTGCCACGTTAATAGTTATTATTTTAAATAATCAAATTTGGCATATTTTTTTTAAAATAAAAATATACTTCAGCATTAATTATTTTATTACTAAGAGTTAAATGTTGTAAAAGCCAGAAACTTTGGAAGTAGATGACAGAAAAACAGTATGATGAAAAAAACGCATCAAAATCCAGGATAACAGTACATCATAGAGTTTTAAAAGACACATTGATTTGATAATAACCTTCTGAAGACCCTTGAAATATCAGATGAACCTTCTAATGCCTGAATCCTTTTTTGCCGGAAGTTGGTATAAATATTTTAGTGTTTTTGCTGCATCTCCTTGAGGCTTCATAATTTTTATATTTTAATTTAAAAAAATTCCTTGCATGCTTAAGTTTCTTTTCAGTCTTTTTCAGAGAAAAATCATGGACGCAAAAACAATAACTCAAAAGATTTACAACAGAATGAAAATTGAGTGGATCCTGTCGAGCTGAAAAACAAGTCCAATCGTTTCTTGTAAAATATTTCAGGCCATTGTAATAAAGTTATGCAAAACATTATTTAAATTTTTTGATAAAAGAATTACTGCATTTTATTCCACCTATTACTTCTGAAATGTTAAATGGACAAACTTAATTAATAAAGCATTGACTCATTTTATATAAATGACACTAATTTTATGTTAAAAACCTAATAACCAACTGATAATTTAGTCAAAACCACAGACAATAAGAATACAAAGGCGTAAGTTGTCAATTGTATCAGTTTTAACAGTTATGTGATTTTAGAGGAAATGAAATATTTCTAGCCGTGCCTATTGGGGACCCTAAGTATTTGATTTTTCTCTAATAACTCTTTTAATAGAAATCCTAAATGTCCCAAACTTTTTTCAATTTTTCTAAATAAGTCTAAAGAATAGTTATTATTAATAATTCACTTGCATTTATTGCCTGCAATTGAGAAAATAAAAAAAATATATTCGTTGCTGTAGCCAAGCGTTTTCTCGCTTGCATCCGGTACGTTGTGCCGAGTGCGAGTGATACGAGCTGCAAGAGCTCAGTATGAGGCGAGATATCGCCTCAAGCGTTATTATTTACGCATCATATTGATTAGTTAAAAATCTAAATTATGAAGCATATCATGATTAACTATTTTTATTCTTAGAATAATTTATTTAAAAAAAAATGTTAAGATATTGATTATTAAGGAATTCATAAATATCCTGACACTTCATCAATATCTTGATGATTCTGAAATGCTTGGAGTCCTCGAGAGACCCCCTTAACGGATGTATAAGATTGAATTTTCGTAGATAAATTTATTTCTATCTCCGATTACCTTCATGGCTAAGTTTTCACAAAAATGCGATGAAAAAATATTAAATATAAATCATTTTCGGTACTTCCCTGTTCCTATTGGATGTCTTTCTATGAAAATTGTATAAAACATTAATAAATTTTATATGAAATCGAGAGATTAATACGATTTATTGAATAATATAAGTTATATATTCACAATGATGTTATTTTTACCCATAATATTATTGAAAATGCTCATGAAAAATATTTTACTACTTGCTTTGCATAATGGATTGCGTTAAATCCAAATAAAATGTAAAATTAATGTTATTTTTATAGTTTTATATTATTATCTTGGAAAAATACCCCACATCAACATAGGCGCAACAGTTCTATTGTAGAGCCCTGGCCTCATCCAACACCCTAATCCATTTTATCCCATCTGCCTATACGTCGCTCTATCTTCTGGTAAGTTTCAATGATGCAGTGTCCCTCTGTATACATTCCAACTACCTCAGCCTGGGTCTTCCTTTTCTTCGGGGACAGGAAGGTTTGTTAACTATAAGCCTTTTTGGCGGCCTAATGTCCCGTATCCTTCACACGTGCTACGCCCATCAGAGTCTAGCCACTCAGTCAACAGCTGTGATTGGTATATTCTTGTAAAGTAGCTACAGCTCCTCGTTGCTTCGGATACGCCATTCCTCGTTGTCGAATACGGCTCCAAATATTCGTCTAAGAATTCTTCTCTCCAGGATGTCTAGTTGTCGCTCATCTTGTTTTGTCAAAGCCCGACATTCAGATTAGTATGTTAGAACGAGGGTGATAAGGGTCTTGTAGAGCTTGACTTTGGTCTTCCTTGAGAGGAATCTCGACCGTAGATGCTATTGTTGTCCAAAGTAGCACCGGTTTACCAACATGGTTCTTCTTCGTATTTCCAAATTGGTGTTGTTCGTAATACGTGAGCCGAGATATGTGAATTTCTAGACGGCCTCGAAGCTATACTCTTCGATTCTCAGGGGTTCAAAAGTTCGTCCTTGGCATAAGGGCATGTATTTTGTCTTGGACTCGCTGATCCTTGGTCTCATACCAATTGCCGCTCTCATTATTCGCTGACATGCATCCTTGAGAACCGCCCGAGATCTGGCCACAATGTCTATGCCTATGGGTTATTAAGAATGGTGCCAGTTATTTCACGCTGGAATCTGGATCTGACCCCTGACACTGTAAGCCTTACTATATTTTACAATTTTTGAAGAATATTAAAACTCCTCATCGCCTAGTATAGCTTAGGCCGGTAAACTCCTCAATTACAACTATCATCAATTGCCACCAACTAAAGGCAAAGAAGACGAGCAAAAGGACAAGTTTTGTAACGATAGGCAAGCACACTCTACATCAGGGATGAGCAACCTTTATTTACAACGGGCCAGCTACAAATTTAAAAATGTAAGAAACTTGACTTGACTCAAACGAATAATGTCTTTATTAACAAAATAAACCCAGTATAAAAATTACAATAATAAAACACTCAGAAGTAGAATAATGATTAACCGATCCGTCACGGCGGCTCGAAAACAACCGCAACGTCCGAAGGGGGTCTATATATAGTAGAAAATAGCATTTCATTTCATCAATATCTTGATTTGTTTTTAAAAAATAGTTATTCATGATATGCCTCATAATTTAGTCGATATTTTGGATTTTTAACTAATCAATATGACGCTTAAATGACATGCGCACTTGCCGATGTCTCGTCGCAGACTGAGGACACGCCTGCGACTACCGACCGCCGAGTTTTCGCGTCAATCGTATGGTTTCACTCGCACTTGGCACATTGCACCTTATGCGGGCGAGAAAAACATCGCACCTGTGGTAACAGAAGCGAATATTGTTGTATTTTTATTTTTTTTTCGCAATTGCGGACAATACAAATTTACAATACATTTATACAAATATATATTAATTTTTGTTTAGACTTTTTTTAGACAAGTACAAAAGGTTTGCGATGAAGGGTTAATATTTATTATATAGTAGTTATTTGAGAAAAATCAAAAACTACCAAATAGCCAAAACTACCATCGTCACGGGTTGCTTATCTCTATCCTATATGATGCCACAAATGACACGCGGAAATTAAATTATAATATATGAATTTTAATGTAACTTAAATCAAAGGGAAATAATATGTAATACATCTACCTTGCTTCTAATGAAACAACATAAAAATCGGTATTATTTGATTTGTTACATGAAAATTTTGTGTTCACCCTGTGGTCGTACGAGAGCCTGCCATCCAGTGTTACCAGCACGAATAAATACATTACGCAATCTGCAACATTAATAAAACATTTCATAGGTACCAGTGCAACTTTTAGATATTTCTGCACAAAAACCGGTCTCGCAATAACACAAGTGTTATACATACACGTACACCACAACACACGAAGATTGGATTCCTCCGACCGTGTACCATGCGAACTCAACACCGACCAATAAATCATATCGACAATACGCGAGCACAATTAAACAATTTTTATTGTTTGTCCGACGATAAATCAATCGGCGACGTATCGATCGGCGTTATCATTCCTTATCGTCGCAGAATAAATCCGACGTCCCTTGTTTGATATTAATACAATTTCTACTAATTTCCAGTGTTGGGTCCAGCGACTGTTATGACGACCGCTTTCTAAGTGAACACTTCCTGCTTACGTCCAGATGGAGCCAGTGACCACCTTGTGACATGATTGAAAGATAGCAGCGGCGCATTAAACACATTATTACCTCGGATTTAGTGACATATTATTCAATTAGTCCGAATTGAAAATTTCACTCGGACGGGAATAAGAAGATAACGCGGGCGATGTGCAAATCAATATTGAAGAATGTTTCAGAGGCGAGCTTCTTTCAGCCGGTCGTTTTATTTGGCCTCGCTCGAAAGTCGTCGAGGGTCCCCGAAGGCGGCATTTACGGATAGCTTAATAACGATGGTCGCGGCGAGAGGAGGAGGGGATCGATTCGATTCCCCCGCCTGCGTCCCGGGTCCTCTCACCCTGTCGAGCTGGCAAGGGTCACGGGTACCTCCGGGTTCCTGACCCGCTCAACGAGGACCTCCGTGGCTTAGGACGGCCCTGCCTACCAACCTTTGACTCCAATGCCGGGGTCCTTCCGTCACGCCATCCGTGCCACGTTCCGATTAGGATTCACACGGCGTCGCCTCTCTCCCGATCCATTATGCAAATTTTAGGATATGAAGTAATATAGGTGGGATATTTAGGCATTCCGGGTACGTATATGCCGAATGTGATAATGCGAATATGTACCGCAATTAACGTGCAACGCAAAGAATACTTTATACGCGAATTTGCATAATCACAATTCGATATTATAAGGGAAGGGAAGGAGTGGATGGGGAGAGTAAAAAAAAAAAAAACATATTTACATACAATTTCCTCCGTTAACAATTTTGCCTACACTTTTAATACGATCCAATTTGCTCGGCGAATTTAAATTTCGCATTATTCAAAGATGTGCCTCTGAATAATATCCTCACAAATTTATTGCGAACATTTCTCGGAAAAATTTATAAGAATTTTTCATGTATTTTTTCTCATAACAAATTTTCGTTCAATATTGAACGGAAAAACTGCCATAAGGAATTTTCTAGCGTATCTCCCCAGTTATTGCTATTTTCCATTATTACACTCGAGTGCACAGGGACTCTTTGATAACTTCCTTTTATCAAACTGCAGATGTGGAAATATACCATTGTGGCATCAGACATTGAATTAAATTCATCTATAAAACCAATTTAATTTTATTCCAATGATTTGATTTTACATTTTATTGTAAAAACTATTAATAATTACATTTGTATCAAGTAATTGTGCATTCATCAGCTCGTGGTGGATTATTCCTCGACGTTCCCACCATACATACGATAAAGTTTTCTTGTCATGAATATTAGCTTTAGGGTCCGGTAGGGGTGGTATCCAACCATTGTTTTTTGCGGGCAATATTTTCATAGGTGATACATTTTTCATAGCCTGTTATTGTCTTGTCCAAGAAAGGCTTGATTTTATGCCGCGAGAGGAGACTTGTGGCCATAGACATTCAGTCTGCCCTATTTTTGTCACTGGGATTATGTGGTACCCATATGGCTAACTTACTGACTTTCCCTAAATTTTCCAGGTAGCGATAAACTCCCTTCTCGTTTGACGTGTATGCACCTTTTGAATCTCCATTTTAAGGGTTCGCAATAACACCACTGTTCACCATACTAAATAGTTGTCGAATGACTGACAGGTCACTTATCCATCTAGCGAAAACAATAATCCCCTTGTCGGGTGACTCACTGCGAGTAAATACAAAGAATAGAAATCGTCTACCTGAATCGGAACTTATTTATGACCTAATAGGTGCTAAACCTAACCTAACCTAACCTTTTTTTCTGTTGGAGGAGGGGAGATCTTCAAAAGACACCTCCCTTCAGGAGATAGTGCTCGATTTTTACCAGCTAAAACCTCTCCTCCAGCTTCGACCTCCACCACGATATTGTCGTTAGAAACCTAACCTAACCTAACCTAACCTTTCTCTTTTCTGTTGGAGGACGGGAGATCTTCAAAAGACACCTCCCTTCAGGAGATAGTGCTCGATTTTTACCAGC
>JAGXCT010035282.1:15701-31317 GCA_022495035.1 Philopotamus ludificatus
TAAAACCCCTCCTCCAGCTCCGACCACCACCACGGTATTGCCGTTAGAAACCTAACCTAACCTTTTTTATTCTGTTGGAGGAGGGGAGATCTTCAAAAGACACCTCACTTTAGGAGATAGTGCTGGATTTTTACCAGCTAAAACCCCTCCTCCAACTCCGGCCACCACAACGGTATTGTCCTTAGATATTCAGCATGGTGGTGGCTGACTTTCGGGTAAAAACTTTACCTTATGTCCTTCTTGGTATCGGATCTTTCTGTTATCCTTGCTGTCGGCCGTTGTTTGACGGCCGTCTTGCCCTTTCGGCTTCCTCCTTGGTGAGCATTACTATCCCGGTAAACGTGGATAGCGTCTTATGTTTCTCGTCTTTGCCGAGGAGGAGTTTCTGCACGTCTTCGATGGTTACCGTCTCTGCTCCTAGGCTTTTTCTAGCTTCCATAAAGGAAGAAGGTCATTTTGGTATTCTTGTCCTCCTTAGCTTGTCTTTGAACGCTGAGCATCTACTGCAATATCAACCTAACCTAACCTAACCTAACTAATAGATGCTAAAAATTTGATAATATCCCGTTTTGAGGTGAAAAATAAATGGTCACCTTAGGTATATCTCGTCGCAATCCACAGTTGATCAGTTATTTATGACTCGACCTAATAGAGTTAACAAATTCAGAAATATTTTATAGACTTCAGTGCACCTCGTCAACAATACAAGAACACAAGAAAAATGGAGAGGCACAAGAAAACTAGAGAATGGATTAGTTTAGATAAAAAAATATTGCAGATGACATTATATGGATACTGTACGTATAATAACGAAATTTGTAATAAATAATGGTTATTATTAAATAAGAAATCTAAACCAACTCTTAAAAGCAGTTTGTACTAAGGCTCCCAACCGTTATTTTTATTGTTACGGTTTTCGGTTATTTATTATCTTGACGAAAAAGTTTGGCATAGACACCTGAAATGAAAATCCCGGTAGATTTTCGCAAATTTTGTTAAGCTCCGATTGTTTTATTTTGAATTAAAAAAATATTTTCAAGCATAATTTAGATTAATTAATAAAAGGTATTTTAATTAACACCAGAAATATATATTATATGATAATAATAAAACATATATAAATATAAACGAAACAAGTTTGTGCATTCACGGTTGAGGTGTGCAGGATCCTTGGGTATATTTATTTATAATTATAAAAATATGAAAGTTACCTCTAATTATAAAAACATTCAGTGGCGGCTCATGAGTAAAATATTTGAAGGTTAAAAATTGTGAATATGAAAAATAACGTAATAATAATAATCATTTTAAAATAAAAGAAAGTGACACGTGGCTTAATGAAGCTAAATTACGCAACAGTAGCTCAGTATAGACAGCTTGTGACTGCTCCGAGTCGCAGCGCAACACAGCGCTTAGCGACGAATCCCCCCGCACCCCGCTCCTGTCGCGGATCCAACTAATACACAACGCTGGTAGCGCTGACGAGCAGACAGCGCTCTTGCTCTACACCGCGCGGTATAACATTAAATATTTATTTATTCTTTGACTATAATGGATGAATGGCATAACAGAAAGATTCTAAGGGTTCTAAAGATGCAAGAGGAATGAGTCTCTCACACTAATATACTATAATAACTCCCAAGTGTCGAACCACGTCACAGGTTAATTTTAATATTATTTCAGTTAGGAGGAAATGATATGTAATAATAATAAATTAATTAATTCTAATGCACCTAACTACCTACATGAATATTTTTATAAAGAGGTAATGGGTCTCTTCCTCTGGTTACCTACGAGCCAAACACTGGTTAATATCTGTGGCGTACGGTGGACTTGATGTTAGGTGTGCTGAATGTGGAAAAAAATACACAATACCAGTCACAAGGCTCTCACTCGCTGAGGGCATGGACTCTACCAAACTCTCGCATGGTAGTTGAGGCCATAGGAACTTGAGTCTCACACGTGACGTGAGGGCTCCCCTTTCGTATCCATAACGCGGGGATCCAAGCCGTCTTGGTATGCAATTTTTTGTAAAGAGTTTCCCTCTCTTGACCATTGTTGGCATTGGACGTACATCTTCTACCATGTTGGTATCGGATTTTACCCTATCGACTGTTTACTATATAAAATCATATATATATATATATATATATCTTAATTTTGCTTGGGGGTGCTGCAGCTTTTCAGTGTATATTGACGAGCCGTATTGAACATTTGGTATAAATTTCCTCCCAAAATTCCAAAATATGTTTTTATCTAATCTTCTTATATGATTAAAGCTATTTAATATATGCTCTATGTTTAGGTCCGCTTTCTTAAAATTAGCTGTATTCCTTTTGATACGAATAACGGTTTTATACGACTTTCGGGTTCGTAGCCCGGATATTATTTTGAGTTAGATCCGGGGCAAATTATTAATTCTGATCTCTACTTTGAACATCTATCATTTTTTAAGACGACAACATCCGACCTTGTGCAGGAAAAGAGACTCGGAAGACTCTTCCCCATGCTTTACTAGAATAAAGTAATCGTTCTCTTAAATAATAAGTATTTTTTTAAAAGGTTAAAATTAAAATTAAGTTTTTAGCACTGATATTTCTAATAATAATAAATTAAATAATTCTCATATATTTGATTTTTTTTTCAAGAAATATGCAATATAATAAATCGGACATAGAATGCACAGAAAAATCTCTGGAATTTTCCGGAAAAGCCCGAAAACACCCGATTCTCTATAAATAGCGTGCTTCAAATTCAATCCATTCACGACTTCTATTTTCATCGCCTGGTGCTAAACTTGGCCACTGCTGGTATAATGGGTCGACATGGAGAGTGGCGTGTAGAGGTAAGGAGGCCAGTGTCCCCTGCGGGAGGCTGCCGACCTTAACCTTGAAACCCCCCTCGCTCACACCGCTCACGTGGCGTGCCAGCGCTCCTCAAACTCGGCCAAATAAATTACCAATCGACGCCCGAAATAATAAATAAATTGGGTCGATCCAGCCCAGTAAAAAAAATGCATGGGCATTCAACACCTCGAATAACGCTACATCTCCAATCGATGACTTTGACTTAATTCAATTAATATTGACATGGGAACGAATGATAAATCGTTTATCAACGATCAATTGATTCGATAGTAATGACGCATCAATACGGCATTAATCGGTGATTTATTAAAAAATAATATATACACAAGGATTATTGTTTATTAATAAATTATTGATGCGATTGCGATGACGATGCGGAATGTTGATGACGTCATTGAAATAAATTGGTAAACGATTGATTCGGCAGTGGAGATGACAAGGTTTGGACGGCTCGAGGAAATGGTTTTAATGTATGTGGCGAATGTTGAGGATCTGTGGCTTGCGACCTTCCGGTCGACGCCTAGCTGACTTCCAGGCGAGACACGAAGGAACTCGAGGAAATCACGCGGTGGGCTTTCATTCACGGTCCCGACCCCGGCTGGGGCTTGTTTGCGCCACCAGCTGGGGCCCAGATTGAAACCCTCGCTTTACGGGAAACCACTTTGCCAAGCCACTTAGTTCGACTACACCTGTTTGTGGCTTCTGGCTCTGGGAAAACTGTTCCGGATTAAATATTAAATCGATACGTAGCTTTTTTTTCTAAAGCAATAAAGCCGATTTATGCCGCCGCCAGACCATAAATATTCGCACTTTAAAGCGTACGAACTCGGCCGGAATACCGGCCGATAAACTCTGATTAAAATTATCTTAATAAATTACACACAATATATTTTAAATACATTTTTACGATAGGGATGTCTGATCACGTACAACCGATTCGGCACGTACGACTGAAATATGTTTGGTAAACAAGCTATTAGCAATTATTGAACTATGTTACTAAAATACCTTTAAAATATTAATAATTTAAAAAAATATACGATAAAACGAGCACGTTTCAGCCTCGATAAACACACAGATTGATCACGTACGAATCGATCGGCAAATTTAAACAAATACGTTAAGGCGTAAAAAAAACCGTTATTTATTATCTTGACGAAAAAGTTTGGCATAGACACCTGAAATGAAAATCCCGGTAGATTTTCGCAAATTTTGTTAAGCGCCGAATTATGTACTTGCAAAACTTTCCTTGTTTATTTTAGTTTAAATCTTGATTACAAAAGACGTCGTTATAATTTTGCTGAAATTAATTAATCGCTTAATTTGAATTATTTCTCTATATATATATTTACAATATAGTTGCTCAAACTTATTTATTAATGTAATCAATCC
Organism: Philopotamus ludificatus; assembly: GCA_022495035.1. Lineage (NCBI taxonomy): Eukaryota > Metazoa > Arthropoda > Insecta > Trichoptera > Philopotamidae > Philopotamus > Philopotamus ludificatus. Next base: position 19,961 of record JAGXCT010035282.1, read on the forward strand.
ATTTTCAATAATAATTTCATAATTTAACCCTTAATCTTAAGACCATAACTGTTGGCCTAAACTGTTACTAATAGCACATTCATTCAGAATTGTGAAAAATGGCCGAAAAATAATGGAAATAAACAATTCATTCGGCAATGAAACAGATAGTGGAAGTGAAATTATCCCTCACAAACGTAAGAAATATGCATACTCTAGCGATAAAACAGAGGATGAAGAAAATTCAACATTCATTAACCCTTTGAGCGGTATTGCCGTACGGGTACGGCGGCACTCTAGTGATCCAGATAGAGTATTGCCGTCCACGTACGGCAGCGCTACTCCGCGCACTTTTTTCGTATTTTAACATGCTTAGATGGGAATTTTGATTGAGTCGTTATTATTTATAAATTACACATATATTTATTAATGATATTTGGAAGTTATTTCTAAAATATCATTTAAATTAAATGGGTAAAAAAATACGTGAAATATATAAAATTATTACGAAAAAAATCACATTCACCGATCTCGTGTAAAATTATTTTATTCCTTCCAATGCTCCGTTTTGAAGAATATCACACCAAAACAAAGTTCTAAAACAATGGTTTTAAATCATCCCAGATTTTTAGGTAAGTTGTGTTTTAAATTTTATATTTACAGAATTTTTCGAATCGTTTTCAATGATATCAAAATTTCAGCTGTTCGTGTTCTTCCTTCTATGTGAAATACAATCTCAGAAGAAATGATGTACAATAGTCTTCGAGCATCAAGAATAAAAGAGAATAAGACAGTCTCAATCAACACGATGGCAATATTTTTTTATCATTGCATCTAGATTATATTTTTATTTCTAATATATTTTTACAATAATGATTCATTTTACCTATATTTTAACGTTAAAATATTTAATATGTTTTATAAAAATGGTAATTATGTATAATTGTGTATAATAATATAATACTTACAATATTATAATAAAATGTTGAGAACCACTGATTTTTTCTGTAATTTATTATTTATACGATACTAAGGTAATAATAAATAATAAAAAAAATAACTTTGAAAAAAAGCCAAAAATCAACTCACTCCCGGGATGTGTATGCTATGAAATTAACTCACTAATCAAAGGGTTAAGCCCACGTCATCAAGAACTTCAATTCTGTCAAAAAATTCGTACCCTTTGTTTAATAATTTTTCATAAAAAATAATTCATTTTACTATCGATGATAGAATAATAGGGCCAAATGTTTGGAACCTATTGATTATTAGAACCTATAGAAAATAAGCTAAAAAGAAACTAAAAACCACTGACAGTGCAATTTGTAGATAGACTAGTTATTCAACTGGTTTGAAGTCACAGGAAAAGATTAATAAAAAAGAGATAGACATTGAGTGGATTTCTTAAAATCACGTCAAACAACATCTGATAGCGATTGATAAACAAAACAAGTATTGGGATTGCTTTGTTTGCGGTTCTGAATCGCAAATAATAGCCTATATGTCCCGTTAAATGCATAATTTATAATTATTATCATAATAAAAAATATGAATATAAAACTTTTTATTTAAGTAACAAATGAGCAAATAATTTTATCAAAGTGAATCAAAATTTTATTCCATAAATCATGGTCATACACGTTTGAATGAACACGTGTCAGTACACCTATCCCTCGATTTACGCGGTAGATACGTTCCAGAAGAAAACGCGTAAATCGAGACTTCGAGCTCATTCAAAAACGGAAGATAGGTTCCAGAAACAATTTTGCCTGGATCTTATCGATTTATCTAATTCCCCCATCAGAAAAAAATCCAAATCTATGCAGACAATGCATGATTTGTTGCAATCGAAAAATAAACGGTAAAAGAATAAGAAAAGAAACGAGGTATTATTGCTATAAATGCGATGTTGGGTTTTGCATACTATGCATTGAAATTTACCATACTCAATCCAATTTTTGAATAAAATGTTAAAAAATACATCTTGTTACGTCTGGTTTCCAGAAGTGGGGGTAATCTGATGCAACATACACCTTTGTGCGACACGTGCCACAAAAATATGTATGATTTTTTAAAAAAAATGTATTTTTTTTCTGACCGCGTAAAAGTGAAACCGCGTAAATCGAGGGATATGTGTATTCTCAGACAGTGTTCCAAAATTAATGAACCAATTTTTTTAATTTTTAATTATAAAAAAATGATTTAATCACAAATACAATATTATAGATGTTTTTAATTCACTTCACTGAAATATAAATATATATTATACAAATTCGTATTTTTTGTTTTATCCAGAGTAGCTGATTGGTTTTGAAGAAAAATATCTAGAGTGGAAAAGGTTAAAGATGGATAGGATGAAGCAAACGATTTTCCAATTTTATTGCAGCTCACAAGATTCACTTTATTCTTATTTTTCTAATTTATTAATACAATTTTTAACGTTTTGATTAATGATTTATGAAAAATCAAATGTGGAATTATCTAGTGCTGTCAAGTCTTATAGCCGAAAAAAAAATCCTAATGCCACTTGAGGGATTTTCGGAATAAGTCCATGAAACTGAACATCTTATCAGGGTCATCAATTGTTCTCATATTCACGTTATAGTCTAAATAGGCCAATCACCATCATTAACTTTCCATTTTATTTCTTTTATTCGACGACGTTTGTTGTAGCTCTCGTAAATTGAGATGCTGATTCAGTGTCCAAATCTGTAGAAATATTCAAATGATCGAATTATCCAGAAATTGTATGACTTCTTCATCTTGGCTCTCAATAAAAACGCATAAATCTGTTTTTTATTCGCCTAGTTCATATGACATCTTGATGGGTTTTATATTTTTGAAATAATAAAAAAAATCACGTGATCATTTTGGACCCCATTAGGCGACTTATTTATGTAAAGGACAACAGTGCAATATAAAAAAATACCTATTTTTGCTATAGAGAACATAATTATTCTAGAAAGTGTCAAAGAATATTTAGTTAGTCGCATTCGAGGTCAGAAACAGTTTTTATTTTATTATATATGTATCAATTTTTTTATATAAAAATGTATGACAAAATTAAAATACGTAGATATCTAGAGCAGTGCTTCCCAATTACTTTCATGTCACGGCCCCCTAAATCTGAAAGATTAATTCTCGCCCCCCACCCAAAAAATATTTTATAGTTTTATTAAGATTATTTGCCAATAATATTATTACAATTATTACCTATCCCTCGACGTATTAATGCAGTAGATGGGTTCCTTATAGAAAAAAACGTGTAAAATCGAAATTGTATACTTTTCAATGTAAACCGTGTAACCGAATGCGGGCATTAGTGGAATGCATACCTACAGGCAGAATGCATATTCATGGTGGAATGCACACCTACAGGTGCGGAATGCACACCTACAAAGTTGAATGCACACTCACAGTTGAATGCACACCTGTTGGGAATGCACACCTGTTAAAAGTGGAATGCATGTAATTCCACAGTTGAATGGCCACCCTATTAGTTGAATGCACACCACAGTGGAATGCATACCTGCCAGTGGCGCACGAACAAATGTAAAAAAATTATGGATATTGATTATTTTCAACATTTATATTCAACTTTTTTTAAAACCGTGCAAAAGCGAAACGAGGCACTCCATGTAAATTTAGGATAGGTGTATACATATTTATATTCAGCACAAAATCGTTTTAAAACCTTTCCGCGAGATAGCGATCGTGTAATTTCCACTATGATACAGTAAAACTCCGTGCACTGAATACATCTCTGTGCACAAAATACTAAATAATCTTGTTTCTAATTTATTCTTATTTGCCATTATTTTTTTTTTTTATATTCTTATTTATTATGATTTTTTTCTTATTTTTTTTTAATTCCAACCATTTCAAGTCGAGATATTGATGAATTCTTCAATAATAACTTGAATATTTTTTTTAAATGGATTAATCTATTCCTTTTGTTGTTGTTTGTTGTTGTTGTGTATATAAATATGTTCTCATATAAAGTTGGTTGACAAACAGACCTAAATATATAAATTCCTTAAATATGCTAGGTAGAAAAATATTTATAAATGAATATTTGTACTTTGTACTGATTTTTTTCGCGGCCCCCGCGAGAAAATCCTGCGACCCCCCAGAGGGCCGCGGCCCATAATTTGGGAAGCACTGATCTAGAGAACAAACAGTAGAAATCAAGGAAAATCAATGTCAATCCATTAGATGGCAAGGGCATTTGAAAATGAAAATTTTAGCGTGAATTCAATCATCAATTTATTTAGTCCTCAGTTTATATAACATTTTCCGATAACGATCCAATATAAATTAGGTGAATTGAATTACTATGTTATAAGGCATCCAATTTATTTGATATTATAATCTTCTTCTATTTATTACCAATTATTCAAGCCATAGCAAAAATTATTAAATAAAAAAAACGTTTCAACTCAATACTAGTATTTCTGTTCAAAAATAATTAATTGATCAATACATCAATAATAATTATGAATAATTTTCATCGAACGACGAAACGAAAGCCACTTTACAAATTACATTAGTTAAATGCATCATGTTTTTAATTAAAACTAGTGATACTTTCGAATGGAAACGATGCAATCTGCATTTAGTATCATTTATTTTATAAATATATAAGTTTTTACTACAAAGACATTAAATATGTATGTATATACGTATTTAATGGTTACTCGTGACTGAGGATCGTGACCCCTCTGATATGCAACGGTCTCACGAGTGACCATGTCTTTACAGGCATATCGATTTACTGGACTCTCATTAATTGAATTTATTTTATTACTGGGGAAATATAAAAAAATGATATAACGGGTATAATGTCAGATTATTAAATGATGACTAAAAAAGTATATCATTTTTTTGTGATGCTTATTTTATTTTTGGCTGTCGAAAAGGTTTCACACGTTTCTGATTTCTTGAAAAATCGACTACTAGCTAAAATTGTTATGAAAAATATATAAGCACGACGTTACGGCAACATTGGGAAGATAATAAGAGAAACCGGATAAAGCCGTGATTTTGTTCGGAACTAAAACCGGAACCGAACCGAAAAAAAATTTAATACAATTTGATTGACGTCAATACGCATTTTAACACACGTTTGTAAATTAAATCCGTATAAAAAAGGAATGTAGCTTATTTTAAGAAAAAAAATCGTTTTTTTAGTAAATTTTAGTAATCAACGTCTGATAAAAAGGTAAAAGACATAAACAGTGGCGGATGGTGATGTTTTGGGGCCTGATGCTAATTACATGTCAGAGGCCCCTAGTAGTATATAATTAAGGGGGTTGTTGGTTATTTACGTGCGAGGATGAATTATAAAAAATAATATATGTTATAGCTAAAAAAATATTCTTAATAATGCTTCATATGTATTTGTAATTGCTGTGTCTCCTAGATCATTATTTGCAAATTTATACTATTTCATTAGTTTTGATATTAAACAATCTAACGATAACTTTACTACAGAATCAGGAAATTTATCTTGTTCTGTGAGTAAATAATTAAAGCTCATAAAAAAGAAAACATATCTAAATTCTTCAAAATAATGAGTAGGACCCTGTGAGCTCATTTGGGGCCCCCAATGATCTGGAGCCTGATACTTTTACAGCATTAGAAATTTAAACGTTTTTTTCTAAGGTCAGTAAATTTTTCCTCATCTGCTTAGTTCAGATATTAAATAATATAACGATGATGAAACTAAAGCTCGCAAAAAAGAAAACAAAACTAAATTGTAACAATATTTTTTAAGCTCTTCGGCCCCCATTGGGGGCCCTCAGGTCCCCTAATGATCTAGGGCCTGATGTTCTAGCATCCTTTAAAATCTGTCACTGGAAGTAGAGGATTTTATTCACCTATTTCAACCAACCAAAGGATAAACATTTATTTTTTATTATTACAGTCAACCCTCCTATACAGTTCACTTCTATAGCGTTTGCGGCGGTTTTTTGTATAGCGTTCATTTTAAAAAACGTAATATTTTCACATTAGAATTTTCGTAAATATATTATTAATGTGCATTTTAAATATGTACGTGCACTAGACAATAACTGTCAGTAGCTGCCCCTTTACCTTGCTAGGCGTGTTTTGTTTTTTTTTGTGAATCACCGTCTAAAAACACTCCAGAGATATTCATCACAATACAGTTAGAAAATATTTTTCTACTTGTATAGTCGTGGAACAAATTATGATCAAATATATCGATGCATACGATTTTTAAGGCATTAGATATTTATGTGTTAAAGGGGTTTTCAATCATTCTAGTTTTTTATAGCAACTGGTATTAAAAAAAGTCTCGATGGAACGTGATATTAGATGATTCCTTGACAGTAATTAAATGCATAATTACCCAATCATAATGTTCACATTTTTTTTTATTTCTTCACCATTGTTTGTTTTTAATATATTCTTATTTTATATCAATATAACATATATAACCTAAATAAAACATATTTCCGAAAAGGTTTAATAATTTATTTTTACCCTTTTATTATTTATTCATCATATGCTAAAGCATTTTAAAATAAATAACTAAAAAAAACTGTCCCTTTGAACCTCCCTGCACACCCTTGCGAATTAAAACTGAAAAGAAATATGCTAGGGTCATTGATCTATCGCGCCTATAGGCACGAGCTATTGTTATCCAACTAAACACATGCAAGGTCATGGAAAATTATAAAAATGGATCAAATGTTTGATTTGCTTCAAATCGCAAAATACAATTAAAATCACCTAACCCCAAATTTTGTATGAGTGTCTAACTTTCTATAGCGTTTTTTTTATAATGTGGTCCCTATCTGAACGCTATAGAAGAATTGACTGTATTTAAGTGGCCTTCTAACCCTGAGGCGGGTTTTTATCACTTGGAGGATGCTACACGATCTCTAGTAGAGACCCATCCGTCTCAATCCTGATGTCAGGACTATGACGGTCATACTCCAGGTTATCTTAGCTCTTCGAATACAGATCAGGTCGTCAGCCATGAGCGATTTGTAACAATAATAATTAGACGAGGCTAGGGCCAACTCGTATTTAATTCACGGTCTGATAGGGTGCTACGGTCACCTCCTGTAATAGCACACACGTTACTGAAATGGCCTGGATAGCGGCCTGGTTTCTCATAGATCCGTAGAATCTACGAAAGCACGATTGTGCCCAGCAGCAATATAATTATTATGCCATTATTATACCGGAAGCGAACCGATAAATATTTTTTAATTGAATCTTAATCGATAAAATAACGGTTCGAAGTATTTCCGTGAAAATTTAAATTTTCCGACTTGTGTTTCTGCGTATTTTAGCAAAGAAAAAAACCGTTAATCCGAAATTATTACATCGGGACCGATTTAATACTACTAAATTCGTTTGTCGATTGGCGCAAGTCCCGACACGAAAGGTGGGATCCCCACCGGGATCCTTTAATCGTTACCTGTGGCCACCGTCTGCCTTCCGTCTACCCTCCGGCGACCCTACCGCTCCCCGACGAGCGGTCGACGCCAATCGACTGGTTAACAAGTGGAAAAACCACACACAACACGTGTACCTCCAAACAGTGAAATAAACCATCCAATATCCGACGCAATTTGACTGAAACTCATATTTATATTAATTAATAAACGCGTGTTATACGATGCCACTATTATCCGGCCCCGACTACGAAACACATTCAGCAGTTTCAAGAATTCAATCCAAAGTTATGAAACTAATTAATATTAAACGCTCCATATTAAATTCCATACAGGAAGTTCTTCAAGTGTCTGATATCATAGAGAAATTTTAATGAACGTAACAAGCTGACGGTCGAATTGATTTTATTAATCTCCGATTAATATGAATAAAATTTGTTTGTCGACCCCTGAGATGATTGACTGCTGTTGCCATGTTTCCGCAAATCAAACATAGTCCCGATCGACCAGACGTTTCAATAATTAAGCCACTAAGGGCTCCGACCCTCTGATGGGACTATTAAAACGGAGAAGAATATTAATTTCCAATAATATCGAATTTTCCATTATTTTCGTGTTTAATTTAAATATTTATTAGAATACCCTTTATGAGTGTACCGTATATTTCAGTTTTTCATTCGACCCCGCGGATTTCCCACCCCCCCCGACCGATCGCAACCCCCTCCCCTCCCTCACCTCTCTCTACAATATATTATTCCATACCTTTTGAGCTCTCCCTCCAAAAATGTTTATATGAGAATTTCGACTCTCATATAAAATATTTATCGTATATATTTTTCTATTTCGCATAGAAATGAAAACTTTGGGTAAATAAATACTGCCGTTATTGCCGTGCACAGTGGCGTCACATAAATTAAAAAATATATAAATTAAACTATTCATAATATATATTTATTATGAATAAAATCAAATCAATCATAATAATTGTTGTACATATTTTTTTATTACTATTTAAATTATATATTTCGTTCTACGCTGCTGAATATTATTTCATGAAAAAGAACATACGTATCGATATGAACGTAGAATACCTTTGAAAAGAGAAGATTGAAAAATTATATTTTCTGCTCTTTATACGACTATATCTACGAAATAACGTATTGGTTACGTACGACTATCACTCGAAATTCAATGAGAAATTCAATTTATAATTCGACGAGCAGTATTGCCATTTTAATAATACACGTGCTGACATCTATGATCGACGAGCAAAGCGAGCGCGCGAATATTATGCATATTTTCAGCTGAAAAAAAAATTTACATTTATATTTAAAAATTTACGTATAAATTCGCGCATTATGCATATCGCTAATATTAATATTTGTATTAGAATATTCTCAGAATATCAAATGTAAAGTTAATGCCACATTAAAATACATAAAAACGGATCGACGTTTTTTTTTTATACGTATCGCTAATATTTTTATTGGTCGTAAAATTGTGCCACCACCCTCGAAAAAAAAAAAAACGTTTACAAATAAAACCTTAATACGAAATGAAATGAAAAATCATAAAATGCTATCTCGCATCAAATTTAATATCGGGAAAAACTGAGATTTTCCCTCGGAGATAAAGTTAAACGCAGAGGGGAGGGGAGTTTGGGGGTCGGGGGCGGGGTCCTCTCTCTTTCTACCTCCGAGGAATTTTCATGTAATAAATTTATATCGCAATAAAATTGAGTTATGAAGGTTATATGGCGTTTTCCTATTTTCCTGTGTTTCATACAAAATGTCTGAATTTATTTGTGTTTTATTCGCTTTTTCGTTGGTTACGTCGCCGTAAAGCAAGTTCGAGCCTCCGAAGGTTCCAGAGGAGACATATTGGCATTCAGACCTTCTGTCTGTCCAATTTAAATTGTATTTGAATCCAACATACGTACATCCAATAGACAATAGCAGGTATCGCGAAAATAATTTTCAAAGGAATTTTCGATATAATCGTCATTTTTTTTTAATAATAAATAAATATTATCCACATGTCGTATTAATTGTCGCAGTCCTCAAATACATATTTCCATTCGGATGAGTGGCTAAAATACAACGGGACGCTACGAGAAGGAAGGTAATAACCGTGATGGGGCGCGGTGTCGTCGACCCCGGGGCCTCCGCCCCACGGGCACCGGCCCCTCCGCACCCTCACTCCCACCGGGGGATGGGGCACACGCCCAAATCGATGTTTACTCATTTTTATTAGTGGAATTCATTTTAGCATTCCATTCGATATCTCTCCAATGATTATCTCTTAGGGCCTTAATATTTATTCTCCCCGGCTATCCGGCAAATATTAATGAGTGCGTTGCACGCATACAAATGAAATACCAGACGAACATAAAAAATAAGTTCAGATAATAATCATTAATAATCATCCCTCGATATACGCGGTCGAATTAAAAATAATATCCCATTAGATGCATGATTACATTAAATTTAGTTAAAAAATCTTTAAAATAGTGCTAATGCAGCTTATATAGCCTGTTAATCTGCTAGCCTATGAAATAGTAGCTCGCGTAATACAGATAAACCCCTACTAACACTTAAATCGGGACCGTGTTATTTGGAGTCGTGTAATTGGGGGGAGTGAAGCCGCCCGACTGTGTGCGTATAGTCTGGCACGTGTTAAATACACAGACGCTAGCCAACGTTTGACTGTATGTGAATGCGACCGCGCAATTGGGGTTTTGCGGCGAATATTTCAACTCAGCGCGTAATTCGGGGTAGTTTAATTGGAGGTTCTACTGTATATTTTATCGTATTTATGAATTTTCTTCTCAAATATTAGTATTGAAACTAACTATATTTCAATGAAATGCTTAAAAAGTTGACAATGCTGAAAAATGGATTATTCTAAGAATAAAAATAGTTATTCATGATAATAATAATAATTTAGGCGATATTTTGGCTTTTTTTACTAATCAATAAGACGCGTAAGTGACGCGCGATCTCTGCGATGTCCCGCCGCAGACTGATTACTATTCCAGAAATGACACGATTTTTAAATTAATAATTAAAAAGTAATGTGTTGTTTAATCTATAAATATACTGTAGCGGCGGCGTTGTATGCGTTGCACGTGCTGTTTAAAAATGTTATATACCCCTGAAGCAATTACCCTACAGACGGTTTAAAATGTATTGCATACTATGATTTTAGATCAGTTGGATCCGGCAATTCTCGCTGATGTAGAATAATCCGATATATCGGATTTCGGCAACTAAAGGGTTAATAGTACAGCTTCAATAGCACTTGCACATCGTACTGGATGCGAGCGAGTAAAAAGCGTTTTAATATTTTTTTCATAATTGCCGACAATAAAAGTCAATGATTATTTATAATATTAATATTTTATACTTTTTTAGACAAATACAAAAACATTTGTAACATGAAGGATTTATATAAAAAAACTTGGGGTCCCAAATCGGCACGCCTAGGTTAAGCAAGCTTGTAAATATTTTTGTTGAAAATCAATTTTTCTTAGGTTTTTTTAAGATTTTCCAATAATAAATATTAAAACTTATATGCTTTTTCACAATTTTTGTTTATTAATTAAGATTTCATACTTTGGTTACAATTAATAGTTTTATTTTATTAACTAGATGTACAAGTTTTTTACGTCAAATTCATTTTCTATTGAAAAGGGGTCAATTTGATTTGGAAAACGGTGTATTAGAGGTACAAAACCTGTATTGTATGTATTCTTTGATTTAGAAATATATTTAACACTAAAAAAATCCTATTTGTGGTACGGAGGATTTAAAATGATAGATTTAGTTGTCCGCGAGGTCCTAAAGCTTGGCAACCCCTGGTTTATATTATTATTAATATTTTTAAATTAAAAATTTTGAGTAGGTTTTTAATATTTTTTCTTAATTTTTTTTTCTTCAATATTTAAAA
>JAGXCT010035282.1:35732-62068 GCA_022495035.1 Philopotamus ludificatus
TTCCCAATTCTCGAAATTTTTGCGCCATCTTTTTGCGCTCGTTTTTCTCAAGAAGGTAAAAAATTTCGCAAAAAATCTGATGTATTAAGGAAGCCGTAAACCGAAAAAGATTGGGAACCTCTGGCCTAGACAATCTCCAGATATTAACCCGATCGAAAACGTTTGTCCATATATATCACAAATAAATATGGATAAAAGATCCTGAAAACTCAGCAGGAAAAACAAGTTAATGACGTTTTAAACTGAAAAATGCACTAATTTTTTTAATATAAAACTTGTCACAAACTTTTAGTATTTGTCTAAAAAATAAATATTTATTGTCTGCAATTCCAAAAAAATAAATAAATTCAACAATATTCGCTTCTGTTTCTTAGAATAATCGATTTAAGAAAGAAATCTAAAATGCTAGGGGTCTTTTTCTATTCCTAAAATGAACACAGCTTCATACGTCCATAAACTTAGATTAGATAAATGATAATATTCTATTATCAAACGCTTAATATAATCCCGTATTTTCTTGTTTACATGATAAAGTATGATTAATTCTAGAAAATATAAATTAAATTTCTGTTATGGGATAATTATTAAATAATAAAGGCTTTCCAAAAAAAATAAATAAAGAATATAATATAATTTTAATTTAGTCAAGGCTTATACTAACATATGTTCATATGATATGTTATTTACGGGAAAAAAATCCATTCAAATCATATTATAAAAGAGTTTTCTGTACGTTTTTTTGTGTAATTAAATTAATGATATTTTCCAAGAATCCATTACAATATAATTGTATGGCAATATTTAACTTATTTCGCATTACACATTCGAACGAGCTCCAACAAAGCAATATATCGTACGAGAGCAGTTCGCCATTGCTGACATTCCATACAAAAGACTTTTAATATTGTTGTATAGTAACAAAGACCATTGTTTGCATATCATTTGTGGGGTTTGCGAAACAAAAAAAAAATGTATAATATTTATTTGTATAAAATTTGTGCGCGGAGAGGGAGAGAGGAGCGGCCCGTATAATAAAGGGACCACCTTACATAATAAAACATTTTCAGTGTATTACGAAATGCTGAAATATGAGAAACGTTTAGCGACGTAGAAACTAATGTTTTTCCTAGGAAATTACTTTGAAATATTATTTTCGTTTAATAACTGGAAACACTTGAGCGCGATTTGAGCGATTTTCTCATGCCTCCTCGCGTACGTTTTTCATATTTTCTTTTTTCTGCGTTGTATGAGAGATTTTTTTCGAAAGAATTCTATATATACACATATTAAAACGTGTATCGTTTATGTGGTGTTTTTGAAAAGTTTTGAAATATGAATTTTGTGCTCGACCTGCTTTCGTAATGGCTCTGGAATTTACTTTATGTGGCGTGATGGCATGGTGTGCAAAACGGCGGGTCACATGGGATAACACCTATTCATCCGAATTTAATAATAAATACAAAATGTTGACACGACCCGAATGAATAAAAACCCATGTCCACTTTTACAGATATTGGAAAATGTTTGAAATTTTATTGATACACATTGAGGAAATTCTGACGATAACTTTGCGTTTTATTTAAATCCTATTTATATGAAATGTGAAATCGAATCATTTTCAAATATCTACAATGGAGTATTGGGTTGTTCGGAAAGTCATTTCGTTTTTTTCCAACAGAGGACTTAATTGTATTTTTTCACAGCCAACTTCCCACTTAAGCCTTGCTTGTGAAAAAGTTTGATTAATTACTATCGAAAAGGTAAAAATGCTGATCAAGCAAGAAAAAAAATATCCGATGTGTACCAAGGTAGATGTATTGACAGAACGCTTTTGCCAAAAGTGGTTACAAAATTTCGATCCGGAAATTTTGATGTTGAAGATGCACCACGTTCTGGAAAGCCAGTTGAAGCTGATGAGGACACAATAAAGGCATTAATTGATGCTAATCGGAGAACGACAACTCGTGAGATCGCTGAGAGATTAAATTGATCAAATTTGACCGTTCATGGTCATTTAAAACACCTAGGTTTGATCTCAAAGCTCAACATATGTGTTCCTCATGTTCTTACGAAAAGAAATTTGTGGTTTGCTTCTCAAAAGTCAAGAAAATCATCCATTTTGGGACGAGAAATGGTTTACAACAATGTTAAACGCAAGAGATAATGTAGTAAAAAAATGAACCGGTTCAAAGCACTTCGAAAGCCGATATTCATCAAAAAAGCTGATGCTATCTGTTTGGTGGGATTTCAAAGGAATCGATTTTTTTATGCTTCCACCGGACAACACAACGATCAATTCTGAAGTGTACTGTCATCAACTGGACAAATTGAATGATTCACTTAAACAGAAAAGGTCAGAATTGATCAATAAAAAAAGGTGTAGTGTTCCACCAAGATAATGCGAGACCTCATACAAGTTTGTTAGCTCGCAAAAAGTCTCAATATCAAGGCGTTTATTACATTATTCTGAATTTGTGTAGAATTATGTAAAAATTAAAATTCGTTACAAATTTCTAGGGTTTTATTCTCTAAAAATAAAATTTGCTTCTGATTATATAATATTATACATTAGCATTAGAATATCACAATATCGCGTCATTTCACATTACAGGCTTTTTACCTCAAATACACCCTTTTGCAAATCAAATTGACCCCATTTTAATAGACATTTCTATAGAAAATGGGTAAATTTGATTTGCAAAAAGGTGCATTTAATTTGCAGAAGGGTGTATTTGTCGTAAAAAACCCGTATAAACAATGTATTAAAAAAATATCTTAGATTTCTGTGATTTTTATTTTGCAATCAATATTTAATCGATCCTTTTTCTGGTTCATGAGTGCTTTGATCCTGCTGTGCATGGCATCTATCCATTGATCGATGGTCTCTTGTAGGATTTTAGTCCATTTTTCAGTTAAAAACGTCATTAGCTTGTTTTTATTGCTGGGTTTTCGATATTTTTTGTGCATACTTATTTGCAATGTATACTGAACGACATCGAGTGGGTTTATATTATTTATTTATTTATTTATTTAAAGACAATGCGTGATTGGCATTACAGAATGACCCAGTTCGCCAATCACGCATAACACATAATAATACATGAGAAAAATAAATAACACAACAACAACATATATTACAATAAATTGAAAAGAATTATAAAATTTCATATAGGATATCAACCGAAGCGAAATTTCTGTTTGTGTCGATATATCCCACATATTCAGCAAATGGTTGAGCAAAGTAATAGCTCTGGCTACCGGAGTTCCTGAGTGGAAGGCCTGTCCTCGCCTTGCTGGCGGAAGAAAAAGCACGTGAATAGGTTTCGATGGTAGTGAGTGGCGCCCATGGAACAACTCGCACAGTACAAGGGGTTATGGCGTGCGCCAACCCAATGGCTTGAAGAAGTGCTTTGCCAAGTAAATCGATCTTCTTTTCTCAAGGGTTACATACCCCAGGCATCCCTGTATCCATGCGCTGGGGTATAAACTAGGATAGAAACCAAACTCCCTCATCTAGAGATATCTTGGAATTTTTTCCTGGATTTTCTCTAATCTGAGGGAATTCGAGGGGTCCGAACCAATGCATCGTATAGCACTCGTATGACTAAGGTGCTACGTATGTAGTGAGAATTTCTCACGACGAAGCCCAACATTCTTGACGATCTCATACACACGTCCGATACATGTAAACTAAATTTTAACTTAGAATCAAATAAAATACCCAGATCTTTAACAGACGATTGCTTAGAAAGAGTTACGTTCCCAAGACTATAATTAAAGTTGATAGGCTCTTTTGATCTAGAAAATGTCATTGTTTGACTCTTTCCAATACTTAATGGAAGACGATTTAGTATTAACCAATCGCATCAATGTCCAGCTGCAGCAGAAAGGAATCTTCCACTACAAGTAATAGATCAGCGAAATGTTGCAGTCGTCTGCGAAAGTGAAAATTTACATTGAAGGACACTATGAATATCATTTATAAATAAAATAAATAATAAAGGTCCTAAATTTGATCCCTGCGGAATACCGGAAGGTGTATTGTAGGTATACGACGTTTGGGAGTCGTATTTCACATATTGTTTCCTCTCTGTAAGGTAACTCGAGAAGAACGTACGAGATTATCCATTGCTTGAAACTGTCTAGTTTCAAAATGAGTCTGGCATGATCGACTTTATCAAACGCTTTTTCAAAGTCGTTATAGATAACGTCGACTTGGAACCCCCTTGTCCAATGACTTAGACACAAAGTTTGAAAAACCAAGACTGTTGAGCGTCCAGGCCGAATTCTACATTCAATATGGATAAATATGTATTTATGCCCAGAATCATGCTCAAACAACTTGCTTGAGTCCACGGATAGAACAGCCACTGGTCTGTAATTGGCGACATTCGACTTATCTCCTTTTTTAAATATGGGAGTGACTTTGGAAAGTTTCCACAAGTCTGGAAACTGGGACGATTATATCTGGAATAACCGTTCATGGTTGAGTCAGACGTAGCCTTTGGAATTTACCGTCAAATTGCAATAACCGGTAAACAACTTCTCCCGGTTTACCGGTTATTTACCGGCAAATGAAAAAAATAGACGTGGTATAGATGATTAAAGTATAACTGTATGTGGCTACTTTTATTAAAAACGGCATTCTAGATTGAATCGTAAATAATAATGTCATGAATGTACTTATATGTTTGTTCTTTTTGTTTTACTGAGATATGGGAATGGGAAATCAGATAATCCATTATTTGCCACTAGGGTTATTTAAATTACGACTGAGTATATACGCTTAACTTATTAGTTTTGTCTCTTACTTATTACTGTGTATCAATGCTGCTACAGTCGAAAATCAAAACACTCTAGTTACCGGTAATTACAGATGGTGCGTTTTTGGCGATTTACCAGTAAATCGGTAATTCAAGCCCTAGTCAGACGTATTGGTCCAAAAGATTTTTAGCAAAAAAAATATATATAAAAAAAATATCTTTAATTGAATTGAATATCAGATCAAGTCTTATAGATTTTTAGAGTAGAACGTAGATTCGACCAAAAATATTTAGAGTGGAAAAGGTTAGGGCAAACTATTGAGACTTTGATCGTCTTCCTATGTAGTTGTTTTACGGGTCTTTTAACGAGGATCATCTTCTTCCATAAACGTGTATATATTCTTTTTCAATTGTATTGTCAAACAATGAGATAAGTTCATCTTATAAAATACTAAATAATTAGAATCTCATGACTGAAAATTAATTCTGATCATCTGCGATGCCAAATTGCACCCAAAACCTCTTATTCCTCTAAATTTCACGATACTTAGACAAAAATATCCTCTAATTAGTCTGCATGATCGCCTTTGTATCTAAATTCGTATACATTGGCAATATTGGTCAGAAAAATACGTGTTATAAAAGTCTTCAGTCGTAGTTTTTAACAGTTGGGCCCAATTGTATCGGCGTTGTTTCTGGAACTCATTTAAAAGAGGAACTTTCTCAACTATTTTGTGAAACCTAGCACTATGGAGATGACTTTGCACTCTTTTCTTAACCAAGTCGTGCCGATTGAGGACCCCAAATTTTTAATTTTTTTCGAATAACTCTTTTAATATAAATCCTACATGTCACAAATTTTTGTATTTGTCTTAAAAGTTCCAAAGAATAAATATTATAAATAATTATTGTCTTTTTTTGTCCGCAATTGCGGAAAAAAAATAAAAACAACAATATTTCATGTTATTGCGATGTTTTTTCTCGCTCCCATTCGCTATGATGTGCCGAGTGCGAGTGAAACGTACGAGTGACACGTCCTGCCAGAGCTCAGTCTGCCGCAAGATATCACTGAGAGCGTTATCACTTACGCGGCAAATTAATTAGGTAAAAACAATCCAAAATATCGACCAAATTATATCATAAATAATTATTTTTATGCTTAGAATAATCTAGTTTTAATCATGTTATATCTTTTACACCCTAGCATATTATAATTCGTGGAAATATTTTCAATAATACATTGGTTTTCAACATCCGTTTAATTTAATTAAAAAATTACTTGAATGTGTAAATTAATATTTTAAATATTAAAACCGGTATTGGTTATCTAGAGTCCAATAATACTATTTTAAAACAAGTTTTTTTATTAAAATATTATTACTTGGCACTATAAATGAACACAACGTGTATTCTGCATTGAAATATTGGCTTAGAAACAATGGAGATAATACATAAAGGCAAACATAATAAAGATAAAAATAACAATTTTGCTTTAATGGATCATAAAGCGTATGGAAATGGCAATGAGCATTTATAAAGGATCTTTAGAATTTTCGCGAAACATATATAATAAATTTTCCGGTGTTGAAATTGCGCAAGGACGACGATTACCGAGGACAGGGCCGGACCGCGGAAAAATTGATTCGAATTTCTATTTTCCCAAAACATGATGAAAAAATATGGAATCTCAAATCGATTTATGGCAGTCAACAGTGTGTCAAATTAATTTCAATTCGGGCAGACAGGTTCGCCCTGTTCTATTTCGGGGCCCAAAGTAATTTATGAGACATTTCAAATGTAATATAAAGTTTTATTTTAATAGGCAGAGATAAATGGCGAGCGAACGCCATTAAAACTGAGGAGAAAGTTAAATTGAAAACTAGAAATTACTTTTTTTTCTTTCCCTCTCTTTCCATCTCTCTCTCTCTCTCTTTCTCCGGTTCTGCTGTTTAGAATACGTCAGATTTTCATAAGATACTTTTATCACGATATTTAATATAAACAGAAAACTGTAAAGTAAATTTGCGTATTAAAATTATAATTCAGATATATAAAGAGTGATCTTATTATATTATTATTTATATTTTTTTTACAATGCAATTAAAATCAATTGTTATGTGTCAATACGTGAAGATTTGTAACTTAATCTAAAGTCAAAGATCTGTATAGGAACAGCCTGAATACAAACGGCCCAATTAAGGACGATTTGATCTTTACTTTAACAGAATCACTTGTTTTTTTCTTTTCTTTTTATCTCTGTGCCCGAATTAACGAACCGATATATCTCCTCATTAACTGTATGGATTTTTTTTTTGTTTAATCATTCGAATAATCTAACTGTATAAAATTAGATTAATCGCTTTTTAGCTATTTATAGTATACACCGTCGATTATCCGGGCTAATTATTGTAAGAAGCCGCACAAATAATCCAAAACTTATACTTTATCGATATTTTAAAGTCTTATAAATTTTACATTAGCTTATATTTTAAGATATTTTAATTAAAACTTGTAAATATTTTCTCCAAGAGTTTTAAGAAAGCCTGTAGCAATTTTTAATAAACTCATTTCATATTGAACCATTCTTTAAAGATCTTTTGATGTATTTATGCACATTTCTGGATTAATAAAATTCAACAGGAAAAAAATGATTTCTGTTGTAAGAATTGTTCGGGAACGCCATATTTTTATGAAAGTTATCTAAATTCCCTTTTTTAAAATATTTAAGTTAAATAAAAATGTTAATACAGTCAACCCTCCTATAGCGTTCACTTCTATAACGTTTGCAGCGGTTTTTGTATAGCAGTTCCTCCTATAGCGTTCATTTTACAGGTTTAATTAGAATTTTCGTAAATATATTATTAATAAGCATTTTAAATATCTACGTGCACTTAGAAAAGAATCGTCAGTAGCTGTTTGCCCTTTTATCTCGCTAGGCGTGTTCTGTTCTTTTTTTGGTGAATCACCTTCTAAAAACGTTCCAGGAATATTCATCACAAAAGAGTTAGAAAATATTATTCTACTTGTATAGTCGTGGAACAAATTATGATCAATTAAATCGATGCATACGACTTTTAAGGCATTAGGTATTTATGTGTTAAAGGGGTTTTCAATCATTATATTTTTTTATAAATTGAGCAACTGGTAATAAAAAAGTCTCGATGGAAAGTGATATTAGTGGACTCTTACAGTAATTAAATGCATTATTACGCAATTTAAAATGTTTACCATTTTTTTTGGTACTTCAATTATTGTTTTTTTATTGTTTTATTGTAGTTCTAAAAAGATTTTATATTTTATATTTACCTTTTTATTATTTATTCATTATATGTTAAAGCATTTTAAAATAACTCCCCTGGCACATCTATTGCGAATTAAAAAAACTGGAAGAAATATGCTAGGTCATTACCCCCTCGCGCCTATAGGCAGGAGCTATTGTTATCCAACTAAACACATGCAAGGTCATTGAAAATATAAAAATGGGGCAAATGTTTAATTTGCTTCAAATCGCAAAATAGAATTAAAATAACCTAACCCAAATTTTGTATGGGTGCCTAACTTTCTATAGCGTTATTTTCTATAGCGTGATCCCTATCTGAACGCTATTGACTGTATATTAAAAGAATTTACGCAGGGATAATATAGAAACTGGTAATTCACACACGGATAATCTGAAGTGTAATATACAGATACAATTCTTGATCAGGGCATGGGGTTTGATTTTTATATAAAGAATTATTTTATTGAATTACTTTACCAGAAGTAAAATTTAAAAACATAAAAAATAAATAAATAAACATTTAAAAATAAAGAAATTAACCTACTTGACATTGCGAGCTTATACAAGAAGAATAACAATTCCTGCAAAATAGCAGAATCAGTAGGGTTCAGTCAATTTGTATTAACTAGATTTATAAAGAAATCCAAAAAAAATCGCTTTGTAGAGTGCAAAAAAAAGGAACAGGGCCAAAGCAGAAGACAACCGCTCAGAAGATCGTCTTTTAAAAAGGTTCGGCTCAACCGACTGATATGAAACTACAGTAGATATAAGAACGTAGCTCATCAGAGGTGGAGGAAATGAAGACAGTGTTGAAATGGTACGGAGAAGGTTCAAGGTAGATGGTTTTATCGCAAGATCATTACGTACTGCGCCAATCAATAGCTTGAAGAAGTGCTTTGCCAAGTAAATTGGCTTTCTTTTCTCAAGATATACATACCCCAGGCAATGTTCAATCCATGGGCTAGGGCAGGGATGGCGAACCTTTTTCCCAAGTGGGACAAATTTGATATATTTTTTATTAAATCCATGTGGCGGGTCTCATAGGTTTATTATATCGACTTATAGGTTTTATGAACATTAAAATTATCGCTATTATAATCCTAATCACACTCTAGCTCTTTAAAGATGTAGCGGCATCTAGTGATATTAGTAGCAGATTAAAAATCATTTTATTTATTAATAAATGAAGGATTTTTACAATCATATCTAAAAATTCAAGCGGGTGACTTTGAGCTTTTTGGTGAGCTTTGTGACCCGCGGGGTACTCGTTCGCCATCCCTGGGCTAGGGTATAAGCTCGGATAAAATCCAAGTTCCCTCATGTAGAGATATCCTAAGAATTTCTACTGGATTTTCTCTAGCATGAGGATATTTGAAGGATTATATGACGCCCAAATGATAGATCCTGATTCAAGTAAACTCCGAATCAATGTATTGTATAGCACCCTTGTTACTAAGGTGTTATGTATGTAACGAGAATTTCTCAGGAAAAAAAGCCCAACATTCTTGAAGGTCTTTCATATTTCGTATGCATGTGAATTGAACCTAAATTTAGAGTCGAACAGAATTCCCAGATCTTTAATTGACGACTGCCTGAGAAGAGTTACGTTCCCAGTCGAGAAAATGATTGGTGTTCAGAAGTAATTGATCTAAATAGTTTTAAGTCATCTGTAAAGAGTGCTAAATTACGAGACAGGACATGCTGTATGTGTTTTATAAATAATACGAATAATAATGGTCTTAATTTGAACCCTATGGGATTCCCAAAGTTGCATCGTAGACACATGGTGTTAGAGAGTCATGTATCACGTACTGTTTCCTTTCATTTAAATAAGTGGAGAAAAATTGAAAGAGATTGTCCTAAAAACTAAAACTATAATTTATAATTTTTTATTAAAAATTATAAACAAACAAAAAATAAGATAGTATTGAACCATTCATTTAGAACACCCTGTACTTGTAAAAAACCTAGACGCGGGTTCACTGGACAACAGTCGAAGACAGACTGACCTCGACTGCACTCACACTCACTTAAAGCAATGTTTTTTTCCAGTGCAACATTATGAGATAATTATCAATATTACCAAGGACTAAAAATATTCTCGTAAATACGAATCGTATCCATGTTTCGACCGTGTATCATAAATTGAATTAGTCGTTTTGATTGGCATGTATTATTAAATTTGCGTCAAATTGGCATCACGGCCATACATCGGACATGTCCGCAAACACACACGTCAAACGCAAATACACACACACACACGTGCACACGGGGACAAGACAAAATATTACAATTTTAAATTGGCCATTTGCATATTTATGAAGGCAGAGCTCGTTCTCATTTCCCATTGGATTTATGACTCGGCGGATCGATAACTTTATTTGGAATCTTGCCCGCGAGTACATTTGCGAATCGTGTTTGTTTGTTTCTCTTGCTTTAAATTTTATGTATATGTACATATTTGATGACGGGCCTGATCAACTGTGGATAGCGACGATATATACCTAAGGTGACCATTTATTTTTCACCTCAAAACGGGACATTTACAATTTTTTAGCATCTATTAACTTTGGTCATAAATAACTTCTAATTCGGGTTATATTGTTTGTATTTACTCGCAGAAAATAACCCAACAAGAGGATTTTTGTTTTTTACTAGATAGATAAATGGCCTGTTAGTCATTTGACAAATATTTAGTGTGGTGGACGTTACAGTGGGGTTATTCCGAACCCTTAAAATGGAGAATCCAAAAATTTATAACCGCCATGTGATGCTTAGGGAATTCAAACTAGGCACTAGTGCTAGAGCGAAGTTCCGGAGATGAGTTTTTAAAAGATGAGCCGAGGGCGAGTCGTCCTTCCGACTTCGATGGGGATATTTTAAATGCGATATTGGAACAAAATCCACGTCAAACGACAAGGGAGTTGGCAGACTGATTAAAAATCGAGCCTTTTTTAGCCAGGACAATAACAGGCGATGAAAAATGGATCACCTATTAAAACTTTGTCCGCAAAAAGACAATGGTTGGATAAAGATCAATCATCCCTATCACAACCTAAAGCCAATATTCACGATAAAGCTTTATTGTGTGTATGGTGGGATCGTCGAGGAATAATCTTTAAGTATATGTTAATGCTCCTTCTGCGGTACGACTAGGTATAGTCGACTTTTAAGGGGCTACATGACGATAGTCAGTTACCTATGCAGCACAAAGGACAGCTGATAGACTGTGCCCATGTGGGATAAGGGTTGGGGTCTGAAGATGCGATTCTCGCTCTGGCCAGGTCGGCGAAGACCATACAGGCCCTGACCAAGCAGGACCTCTTGAGATCGAGCCTCGATGACCGATAGGGCCTGGGGCCAGCCTGACCGTATCTAGTATGGTTTTCCTCACGGAGTCGAGCTCCGAGCACGTCCAGAGGATATGGTCCGAGGTTCGTTGGTCGCACTCGCAAAAGTCACAGCAGGGTTGTCTTTGAGGTCAAGTTGATGCAGCTTGGCGTTAAAGGCACCATGGCCTAGGATGAACTGGGACCCATGGTGGTTTGGTTTGATCCATGGCATCAACATGCGCTTTTGGACGTCGGGAAAGAACAAAAAACTAAGTGGGCCAGTAGTCTCTTGTGACCAGCGCTTTTGCCATGCGGACATGGCCCTGCGGTTGCTCTATGAGCCGTCCAGTCTTGGGAGGGAAGAGGTGCGATGATGGTGTATTCGACCAGAGCCTCGAATCTCTTATAGGTCAACCAGAGTGCAGCTCGTACCTGTAGCTCTAAGTCCAGCGGCAGGACTCCTGCCAGTACCGCAAGGGCCGGAGCTTTTATTGTGTGTATAGTAGAATCATCAAGGAATAATCCACCACGAGCTACATACGTTCATCAGCTGAGAAGAGTTCATGAAAAACTACTGGAAAAGCGTCCTGCGCTCGTCAATCGGAAAAGTGTCATCCTGTTACATGAAAATGCCAGATCAACGACAGCAAAAGCAACTAAAGAAAAAAAATTGGAACTCTACTGGTATATTTTGCCACATCCACCCTACTCCCCAGATCTTGCTTCTACGGACTACCACCTTTTCTGTTCCTTACAGAATTTTTTGAATGGAAAAACTTTCATTAATGATGAGCAAGTAAATCAGGCCTTCGATACTTTCTTTCAGTCTAAACCCAGTCAATTTTAAGAAGAGGAAGGTTATATTTAACAGTGAAAACATTTAAAAAATACAAAAAATGACAAGAATTTATTTTAAAATTTAATTAAAATTTAATAACTATTAATAATTTAGAACACGTTTCAGCGAATGGTGGTTTTAATCTATTACGACGATCAGTGATAAGTAAATTTTAAATATTAAAGAATCGTTCTGCATGTTTCATTTTTGGGGCAAGTAAAAGCTGGGGAGTATCTACTTTTATCTCATTTTTAATATTGAATCATTAATTATGAAAAACAATTGAATAACCCTCTAAACATTAGGTCGTTGTTATTGGTAAAAAGAGTGATAATTTTGTTTTTAATTAACCATAATGTTTCATTCACTCGGAAATTTCCTTTCAGCTACAGATGGATTGAAAAGTTTGTTTAATGTTTTTTAAAAAAGATTTATCTCATTTATACATAAATGAGATTCAAGTTTTGTTAACTTCTTACCGGATGCCTCCTTAATCATATTGATTAGATCCTTTTTCTTTTCATCATCGGTTTCAAAAAATAACTTTTAGGTTCCAATGGGCAAAATGTCACCATTGTAATTCAGAGAATCTTTTATCCCCATAACTTTATTCCACAATAAATAGGAAAAGAGATACGAACATCCTTCTAATTTGTCTATTAAAGAAATAAACTTATCCCAGATTTCACTGACATATTTACTTCCTACCGTCGGATGATTTTTAGATTTATTGCGTTATTTTTTTAAATTGTTATCGTGGCTTAGTCTCTCTCTGAAAACGGAAAATTTCGGCGAGTCGAAGCTGAGAAACGGGACAGGCTAGCTAAAAACGGGACAGTCCCGTTCAAAACGGGACGTATCGTCAGCTTAGGTATACTATATAAATAATTTTACCACCATGTGCACGGAGCGTTTTATCGATGGTAATGAACGAGTTTGTCGTATAATCATATTTTAAATTGCACGTTGATAGTCGACGCGCGCTAATTAACGCGAAATTTCACTCTCTCGAGAGAGAGTTATGTTACAGATCGAATAATAAAATGGACGCACCCTGTATACGCTAAATCTAAATTCGCACGTAATCGCCTTACCAACAGAAGAGTCCTCTCTCACTCCCGTGTACTATGCAAATAGGATGAATTAGAGTTAAAAGTGGGCTGTTGGGAGGGATAAAGCTCGTCGAGTGGTAGTGTGCCGCACACAATGCGTCACCGCCACCAACACCACAAGACATGTCCCAGGCGACCTCTCGGTAAACTATGGCGACAAATGGGGGCCCAAGACGCGCCGCAAAGGACAGGGCACCTGTTGCGGCCCGCACTTGACGACACCACCTCTGCAGCCCTTCAACCGTGGCGACGAGACCCATCGCTTCAAATCCTTTATAAATCAGGAATACGGTTATCTGAAAACAAGTAGAATATTCAGTAATCCGACACAAATCTCAGGATAATAAATATTAATAAATATAAAGGTCGGATAAGGTCCGTCGAAAACTATGAATTTAGGGGAATCTTTATAACACTGGCCAGGGGGTATGTGAGTGGAAGGGATGTTTATAATAAATATGTATTTTGGCGCTTCGAAATTAATTAATTTAATGCCATCTATCCTTCGTTGAATAAGTAATTATAAAACAAATAATATAAATTTCAATGGAGCTGAAATATTATTAAAATTTACCAGTGTCGTGGTTTGACACTGGTGGATTTGAGAGAGAATCATTCTCCTTGCATCTTTAGAATCTTTACATGGGTGAATGGCGCTTTAGATTCTTTATTTATATAAAAAATGCCAACCATCAAATAAATAAATAAATAACAAAACAATAATTAATTTAGCATATTTTTTATATTTTATCGTTTAAAATAAAGAATCTACTTTTATAATTTAACGCCACCAATGCAACAAAAAATTAGTACCTGTTTCTAGCCCCAAATCTACGTTTTTCCTCTAATTTTATTTTAACAGTCCCTTCAAAAGCGTAAAAACGGGGTTTTACTTTACTTATATCAGCTCATCATTACTCCTAATTTTTTTAATATAAATCGTATTTGTCACAAACTTTTTGTATTTGTCTAAAAAAATTTGTTGCAACGCGCGTGATGTTTTTCTCGCTTGCATCCGGTACAATGTGGCAAATGCGAGTGAAACGTGCGAGTGACACGTGCTGCGAGAGCTCAGTTTGCAGCGAGACATCGTCGAGAGCGTTGTCATTTACGCGTCATTTTGATTAGTTGAAAAATATCAACCAAATTATGAAGCATGTCATGAATAACTATTTTTAATCTTAGAAAAATCCATTAAAAAAATCGATGAATTAAAAATATGGTTAGGTTCTCTGTGAGACCCCCTTAGGACGATGCGGTTATACGTCTTATAGGCTGCAACATTTGACTGAAAGCTTTTATTGCAAATCGATTTAATCATTACCGATTTTAAGGAAAGTTTATTGTTTTTAAATTAATGTAATATAAATTATGTACCATCAGGATAAATAGATAGAAGAGAAAACGTGCGACCTCAATCCGTTTAAAATACATGGATTAGTATATTTGGGGTTCCCTAAAATATCCAATTAGCAGTAAATTGTTTTAAATACAGTAGAATCTTAATTCGTCTACCCTAAAATTCGCTATACTGGATATTCGTATTTATTTAATGACCCAAAATTGTTTATACATTCGATAACTTTGCAAATCACCGCCTAAAGCTTTTGGACAAGACTCCTGCTCGTCTTTAACTTTAACTAAAACTTCTAATAACTTTACACAAAAGCTATTATAGAGGTAATTAAGAGTGACAAGTAAATTTGATCTTTGAATTACGGAAAAAGCATTTCAATATTTTACATATTGTTTTTAAAAAATCGAACTACAGGAAACTATGACTCGGAAAAATGTGTGATAGGGAAATTGAGGATCTCATAAATGTAACTCATTGCTTTTTTTATGTACATTTAGTATTTTTTAATGCGCCTTAAATATAATATATTGATACTAAGATTATAGTTGTTACATATCCCATTTTTTTAAAAAAAAATACAATAGAATGGATAAACTGTATATTAAACTATATGTAAAGGTTAAAAAAAATTAAATGTAAAAGGTAAAGTGATAAAATTACATAAAGTTTGGAAAGTAAAGAAATAATTTCATATTATATGCATTTAAACAAATATATAAGTTTTTTACGTCAAATACACCCTTTGCAAAAAAAAATACAATCTTTTGCAAATCAAATACACCTTTTTGTAAATCAAATTGACCCATTTTCTATTGAAAAGGGGTCAATTTGTTTTGCAAAAAGGTGTATTTGACGTAAAAAACCTGTATAAAAGAATAAAATTAGAAATATGTATCTGAATTATAAAGATTATTATTATTTAATAGAAGTAGTTCTTATAAGTACGGTTTTAGGAAGGAATAAATTAGATTGTAATTAGCTAGAGAGGAAATGGATGGGTTAATTGATTTAAATTTATAAAGATTATTATAAAAAGGGATTGCAAATATTTTGTTAGTTCAGGAAGAGTAAGAGTTAATTTTTATTAGTTCAGGAAGAGGATGTTGAGGTCTGTTCTGATTGCTGCATTTCTTATAAAGCATAGTGCGTTTGTAATAATTCTGAATGTTGTTTAATTTTGTTTGTATTTTTTGAGTAAAGTGGGGGCAGCCGAGCCCCAGATTTGGGATACATAAAGGATCTGAAATCTAATAACTGCGGTATAAATTATTAGTTTAAATCCAAGGGACAGGGAACCTTTTTATCCAATAAGGATGGCATTATTATAGTAAAATTTATTAATGATGTATATATTTTCTAAGTTAACTTTGAGTCGAAAGTTATCACGAGATACTTCACTTCGAAGCTCCATGGTGTAGGTCAGGGATGAGCAACCTTTTTTAACAACTGGCCAGCTACCAATTTAAAAATGTTGTGGATATCTCAATATTAATAAAAAAAAACATCGTTTAAAAAATACAGAAATAAAACACTTATTAACCGATCTGTCATGGCGGCTTAAAACCATCCGCGTAGTCCGATGGGGTCTATTAATAATGGAAAATAGACCCCAAACATTTCAAATCAAGATATTGATGATATTTTTATAAGAAAGGGATTATTCGAATAATAATTATAATTATTCATATGCTTTGGATGTTTTGGATTTTTCTAGTAATTAATATGATGCCGGTAGACCGACCGCCAAAATCGTCAAAAAAGTCGTGCCACGTGTCACTATTCGTTTCAATGGCTCGTGACATATCGTACTGGATGCGAGCGAGAAAATCATTGGCTACAAAACGTGGCTACAGAAGCCAATATTGTGGTTTTTATGTATTTTTCGCAATTGTTTATAATAAAGGTGAATGATTACTTATAATATTTATTATTTAGACAAATAAAAAAAGTTTGTGATATATAAGAGTTATATTAACCCTTTCCACTCTGACCATCTTTGGTCGAATCTCCGTTATATTCTCATTAATTTTATTTTACGTATATAAAAAAATAAAAATTTGTAAAATGAATAATAAATATCTATAGGGGTTGATCTGATATCCTATTCAATTAAAAACATTTTTTAATTAATATTATATATAATATTATATAGAGCGCTCTATCTTATAGAGAGCTCTATTGGCTCTCGTTGTAAAATAGATTGCTTGAGTTTTGTCTGATTTTCATCAATTATTAGCTAAACTCATCCCACCGTTTGGTGTTCGGCGACATCGGTTGCCTAGGGCCCCAAGGGCGATGGGTCAGCGGTCGGACATTTTCACTTGTTGTGCTAAATGGAAACGGGGAAAAACACACGTAAACCTTCGTCCCTTGTCTATTACGAAAAGACAGCGGAACTTAAATTTGCACGGGGGAGCCATCGATGCAGACTTGCTACCGAATTCAAAAGCAATTTAATTAACTCTGCAGCACTCACTCTTTGTATATTGCCGCACTGTAAACTTGTTGCAGAATTAAATTAGCGACTGACATCGCTAAACGAAACCGATACGGTAGCGTTTTAATTGAATTAATTAAAACAGCATATTTTCAATTTCGATATTATTATTTTTTTCCGTAGACCACCTGTGGAATTATTGAAGATGTCCCAATTTTTTCACAGCTTTAAAGCTGACTGTCGAGGACAAGGTCGCTTGTAGACAAGCGTTTGAACAAACCACCCTATAAACTCCTTGCCCTCGGGACCTACGTTCTAAAGACACAGCCGCAACGCCACAATAATATATATATTTATATTTTTAAATTTATTATTAAATGTACACAAATTAAAATATTTTAAAATATCCTAATATAATAAAATAGATTGCTAGTTATTTCAATTTAAAAAAAATATGATATATTTCAGATGTGCGGTGTCACCATGGCTTTAGAACGAGGTTCATGTCTGCCCCGACGCCATTCATTCGCTTCGCCCCAAGCGATTTCCGCGGCATTTTCCTTTTCTTTTCCGTCGAAAAACCGGGGAAAAGTGTTTTTGGAGCTGACCAGGGTCAATCTGCTGTTTGTGCAGATGCTCTCAACTTTTTTTTACAGCCACAACACCCCATAAAAACAACATCAAACATTACAATATCGACCCCAGAATAATAAAAATTCCGAACCCCTCGTATACGCCACGGGGGATGCTAAAAGTCTAGACGTGTAACATTGATTAGTTGATATACGTACAATATTCATATGTTAATATGTATGTAGGCTTGTTTCCAAACTCCATGTCCGGCAGTCCGAGGGGTGAAATAATTGTATTAACCATGGCATGGTTGTCGGGGTTTAAAACGCGGTAATATACTTAAAAACAATGGCGGGTTTAACAGAATGTTTTATGGCCGGCGTATTTCACAATAGAAAATCGTGGCATAATTTTTGCTATTTAATCCCATTACATACATAACGAGCGTCTAACATTTTAATGTTTAATATTAATATTGGGCGAGACGTCGGGTCAAAATCCGGTTATAAGGCCGAGATAATATTACAGAAATATATATACAATGCAAAAAAAAATATATACATTATTTTTTATTTAGTTAAATAATAAGCCCATCCTACATTTACCAAATAATATTTTTTACATGCTTATATAGAGCTTTTATTATTATAAATATTTTTTTAAAGGCAGGTTACATTATTTTCCTTAAGAACTAGAATTTTAATGTTTCCATTGACGATGATAACGCTTTTAATTATATGCAAGATAAAGAAATCATAAAAAAATATATTATTACATAAATGCTTTTATCTATAACTTCTTTTACGTTTGAGATAGACTTATGAAATATGCCATATTATTCTTTTGTATTAACTAAAAAACAATGTTTATATAAATAATAGACAAAAAATGCAATATTTCATGATATAAAAAAAGTTGTTTATTATTGTAAAGCTATTAAATTTAAACCTTCTTCATCAAAACATTTGTTTAAAATAAACAATATATAATAATTGTTATACAAGGCTCGCACTCGCTGAGGGCATGGGCCCTACCAAACTCTCGCATGGTAGTCGAGGCCAAAGGAATCTGAGTCTCACACGTGACGTGAGGGCTCCCCTTTCGTGTCCATACCGCGGGAACCCAAGCTGTCTTGGTATGCGGTTTTTTGTAAAGAGTTACCCTCTCTTGGTCATTACTGGCATTGGACGTACATCTTCTACCATGTTGGTATCGGATTTTACCCTACCTACTGTGTCCAGGCAAGTAGGAGAGGGTTTGCCTTGGTATTCGCAAGTCGCAAGAGATTATTAACCTTGTCTCACAATAGCAATCCTTTTATTGTGGGAAATACCTAGAGAAGAAGGAAGAGGAGCGAAAGTATCGAGACTAGACCAATTATTGGTCAACAGATTAGGGTTTTCCTTCCCAGGGTATACTGGCTCTGTGGTGAGAAATCCGTTAGAGACCAGATTTATTTATGCATACAAGGATATGTGTACACCAACATGTACATACTTATGAACTGTTTTGTTGATATATATTTATATATTAATAAACATAGATAGAATAGGCTTTATTATAGTACATATAATAATAATGTGCAAATAAAAATCGTAAAGATACACACAATTGAATTTGAAGCACCGCTTTTTTGTAGTAGTTTAAGATATATCTCATAAAGTCAACATATTGATGTTTTCTTTATCAATATGTTGAAATTTATTTTTTAAACAGATTATTCTAAGGATACAAATAGTTATTCATGGTATGCTTTATAATTTTGTCGATATTTTTTAACTAATCAATATAATGCGTAAATGACAACGTTCTCGGCGATACCTCGCCGCAGACTGAGCTCTCGCAGCACGTGTCACTCGCACGTTTCACTCGCACTCGGCACATCGTACCGGATGCGAGCGAATATTGTTATTCTTATTTTTTTTCGCAATAACAGTCAATAAAGGACAATGATTATTCACAATATTTATTCCTCAAACTTTTTTAGACAAATACAAAAAGTTTGTGACATGTAGGACTTATATTAAAAGAGTGCAACATAATCTATTTGGGGATTGTCACAACAACAAATCCCCTAATTTAATACATACTTTACATAAACACAAAATAAATATTTTATTTAATTAAAAAAAGATGCAAAATATTTGTTTTTCTTAAAATATCCTTATGTGTATTTATTAATTTTATTTTTTTCCTAGAAAATCCCCAATTTTCGTTTGCTGGCAAGAATCTTTTTACATTTATTTAACTTCATTTAAAAAAAATCCTAGGAGCTATATCATTAGATTTTAATCCTCATTGGTCGATGCATTGTAATAACTTCTTTATTTGCATCTCCATTTTCTTTCTCCCCTTTCAATTGAAATAAAATATCTCTTATAAGTTAAGAACCTCGAACACATAAATCGTATTTAACCCATTCAATAATTATTCTTAATCGACATTTTAAACCTCATCCAAGATTAAACAAGTGCTGTTGTCTTTATTTCGTACCGAGGTAGAGTTACTTTTTATATTTCATTTATTCAGTTCGTCATCTTGGATACAATGGGTTTTAAGAAAGCCTGCACCATTCTTTAATAACACCTTGATCCTTGAACCCAATTATTACTGAAACAATCTTCAAAAATCTTTATATCCATTTATGCCTTTATATTGCTAATTAATAAACAACAGGAAAATGAATTATTTCCGTTCCTATAAAAGATCCTAAATTTCAGCTTTTACAATCATCAAAAGTTTACTTTAGTGAGTTCAAGACGCTTTCTAGAATTATTTAAAATACCCATTCCATATTATTTGAAAAGTTTCGATGAAAATGCTCCTTTTTATATCTTTATATAAAAAAAATGTTAATATATGAATAGAATTTAAGCACGAATAATCTGAAATGTAATTCATAATTATCCTTGACGTATCTTGACACTGATGGCCATATTAAATGCAAACGTTGTTGATGGATTTATTTTATTTCAAGATATAATTACTCCTTTCATTGCATTTTAAAGTTATATAAAGTGTTTCAAGGAGGCTGGTATTAATTTGTCGGTTCATTAAATAAATAATCCCTTAATCCATAGTATAATTATAGAAGTAAAAATTTCAACAAAATCTATGGGAAAGGGAATCAATCATCTAAAATCTTTCTCTCCATCCATGCTCCCTCTCTGAATAATAATTAATAAAAATATAGATATAATGTCCCTGTAAATAATCTTGGTTTTAAAGCATTTCCAATCACTAAAATATTTATTTTAGGAGTTCTAGTTGCGTTAGCAAACGTTTCTGCAAAATGCGATTTAAAAATTGCTTGGCACATAATAATAAAAATTAATTATATTTTTTAAAATGATGCATATTAGGAAAATCTCAATATTATATTGAGATTAAAAAAATATTTTTTATTGCATACATTTTATGAGAACTACTGCAAAATAATGCATTAAAATTACATAATACTCTGTAGCAAGGGGACAGTATCAAAAGTACAGATGATTTCATTAACCACTATTACTCCCAGCCGAATTGGAAAATCAAATTACACGGTACACAAAGGATATTGCATCAAAGGAGAGAGAGATAGGGGTGAAATTATATGAAAAGTGACTGTATACAGTACCTATTCTAGTGAAATTGCAAACGCTTTTTTAAACGACGCCTAAACAATTGCCGATATTTATTTTTATCCGGCCGCGATGAAATCATTTATATTTAATTAATTTTAATTACACATTAGAAGAAACCAAGCCGGAGAATTTCGGGCCAACAGTTAATTTTAATTAAGCCTGGGTAATGGCCCCATTAATGTCTGTTACAAGATTCTTGCAGCTCGTTGCCATCTTAATTGCACTCAGAACTGCTCCGATATTTCTCGTTTAAAGTTTTCATTTCCATGGAAATTCCAATGGAGACTGGGCATAATCAAAGTCGAGAATTCATGTCTACATCCCGGCTCTATGCGAGTGAACTGAGTTAACAAAAAAAAAAAAATGACAAATGGACCGCGGTCGATTCATCGACCGTTTTCACTACGACGTAAAAAAAAGAAAAAAGAAATAAATTCAGTAGAACGGTTACAATATTACACAAGCACACATCCATGTCCATATGAAATATACTCAGAAATATGCGTATAATATAATATGAAAATGCTTTCATATTTTATTCTCTTATGTTAGTAATAAAAATACACCGTATAATAAATTTACATACATCAGAAAAAATACTTATGTGACTGATATGATAAAACGTGTCTCCATGCCCCTCCTCGTCTCTGTTCAGCAGTCTCCCTGAGGTTTTTTTTCAGTAGGTGGGTGATGGGGGTGTGGGGGACAAAACAGAGAAAGTGGGTTGTAAGTAAGGAAAAAAGCTTTTAGCATCCCTTTCATATATTATTTTCCGATGAGTCTTTTATGTTTAAATCAGAAAGACTTTAAAATAAAAGCATTATGGGCGAAAGCAAAAAAAAAAAGTGCTTTTTTGTCATTACGAAAAATTATCGCCGAAAAGTGCGCATATTTTCATTGAATATTCCGTCGAAATTGTATTTTATTTTGAATTTAATTTTATTAAACGATTGTCTGGCGGATGGAGGAGTGGATGAAAATGAGAGGGTGTGATTGATTGGCGAGGGGGGATGAAATAGCATTTCCATTTTATTTCTTTCTCCTCCTTAACCCCTTACTTTTTCACTCCTCTCAGCCCAACGTTTCAGAATCATTTTATCCATTTATACGTTGAATATTTCTCCTGAGAGAACTCAAAGCATTTTGTTCACGCGCCAAAAAAAATTGATAGAAATTTATTCGATGTGATATTTTTCATCGACACGTAGAAAATCGCGAAGGATTATATTATTCATTCAAATATTTAAAAAGTATCTAATTTATTTTCTTTACAAATCAGCCATTCTCAACCGCTGAATTGC
This sequence comes from Philopotamus ludificatus, assembly GCA_022495035.1. Taxonomy (NCBI): domain Eukaryota; kingdom Metazoa; phylum Arthropoda; class Insecta; order Trichoptera; family Philopotamidae; genus Philopotamus; species Philopotamus ludificatus. The sequence continues at coordinate 58,352 of JAGXCT010035282.1, forward strand.
GATATACTAGATTTATAGATATATTATAACAACCTTTCTAACTATATCTGCTAAGCTGTTCAAGATGATTCTACATAAGAGCATATTTCATCACCTAGAAAGCAGACTCATCGATGAACAGAAATGGGCTGGACGCTCAACAGTTACTGGTTTGCTTAGCTTTTCAAACTATCTAAGTCTAAGTCACTGGATAAGGGGGTCCAGGCTGACGTTATCCCGCTTAGTGTTGGAAAATGTCAGGAAATTATATTTTCGAGATCTAAAGAATATCTAACTTTGATTACAAGCTTGGGAACGAACTCTTCCCAGACAGTCGTTAATCAAAGACCTGGGAATTCTGTTCGACTCTCAATTCAGAAGCAATTTACATGTACGAGGTATGTAATAGAGCTTTAAGAATGTTGGGCTTTGACTTGAGAACTTCTCATTACATACATAGCACCTTAATAATGAGGTTGCTGTACGATACATTGTTTCGGAGTTTATTTATGACCTTTTGAATATACTCAGGCTAGAGAAAATCCAGAAGAAATTCTTATGATATCTCTGCATGAGAGAATTTGAATTTTTCCCGAGCTTATACCCCAGTGCATGGATTCAGGATTGCCTGGGGTATGTAACTCTCTAACTAACGGGCGATAGGGATTGTAATATTCTCCTTGTGCATACACAAGAGTGAGACCATACGGTTTTATATCCATTTTTGGCTGTCATTTTCACCTAAGCGGCAATACAAATGAATAAGAGAGAGAAAAAGTACAAGCTTGGGAACGTAGCTCTTCCCAGACAGTCGTCAATCAAAAACCTGGGAATTCTGTTCGACACTAAATTCAGATTCAATTCATGTGTTTACGAGGTATGTCATAGAACTTTAATAATGTTATAAATAAAATTATAATCAAATAAATAAACAAAAATACTCAATGAAAGTATATAATTAAAGCAATATTACTACACTAAGTCCAAATATCGGTTACCATCATCAAAGCTATAAAATATTTATTCTCTCCATGCTATATTTTGTTACCAATGCCCCTAAAAATACACAAAAATCTATAAAAAATATTCAGGTTCTCAACGTTTTAATGGATTTGGATATCGATAGAATCATAAAGCTTTTTTAAAGCTCAATAGAAAGCGAAAAAGTCATTTAATATTCACTGAAATAATTATATAGACCAGAGATAATAAGGATAAAATGGTAGGCATTGATTTACCATTAACCGAAAATTGATCCTTAACTTTTCTCAAATGCACCTTGCCTCGAAGGCTTTTATTCTTCAACTCTCTAATATCCTGGTTTTCTTATTCGTATAAAAAAACAGACAAATCCACCAAACAAACCAGACAAAATCCAGACAAATCCAAAAAAAAAACCAGTTTAATCCACCTCAGAGAACTACAAAAGGATCATGTTTTCCTCTCACAAAATCTAAATAAAGCAATTATCCCAAACTGGGTTTGATACATCATGGTGACCCAAAGGCAGATTCCAAAAACCATTTTCCTTCATATTTTTCATTTCAAAAGTATTAAATAATAATAACTCGATTTCAAACAATATTTAAATCAGGTTAATCACAATATTTTTTATTCAACCCATCGAGAATTTTGCTAAAAACTCGCACTTTTCTCATATTTCCGAATTAAAGTATTTTTAATTATGTATTACTATATAACCTTTAAAGTATTAAATAACATTGGGATGACTTTATATCAAGTTATATATTAACATATAACACGATATGTGTAAAAAACCCAAGGACTTAAAACGAATAATATCTTGAATAAAATACAATATCAAAGTCCAACGGTATCATTTTTTTATATTGCATTAGCATACTTGTCCCTGACGTATTTTGACATTGATATATTATTGTAATGCATACTTAGCAGTCGATTATTTTTGCATGTTTCCTTGTGCTCGGCGGTTTAAAAAAAATGGAAAGAATTCTTGGCCAAAAACAACACAGTTATATTACATCCAGCCTCCGAATACGTCAGACATAATTCCTCTTTGACTAATTCATATTCCTGAATATAAAAAAAAAGATTTTGAAGATAAAATTGAATAAAAAAGAGGAAAACAAAAATTTTTAGCATTTTTTTTATCAAACCTCGTAGAGAAAACCCTTCTATAACGCTCCACGCTATACCGTGGTTTTCTATAATCAGCTTGATAGTCGCTCCTATAATATTAATATAATTTGCCTCTCAAAATAAAGTTCGCTTTGGTTATAAACATATTTATTTATTTGATTATGATGGATGAATGGCATAACAGAAAGATTCCAAAGCACCATTCGCCCATATAAAAATGGGGAATGAGTCACTTACATACCAGTGTTGTAAAGAATTCTCTGAATTCATAGTTTTCATAGTACACCCATCCGACTACTAATTTAGTTTAGTCGCCGTTAACGTACATTATCGAAATTAAAATCGAAAAAGGTTATTTAAAATATGCGAATGGATTTTTTTCAATTTATTTCTTTAAAGTGGTCCCTATTTCTTCGTTATAGGAGAGCAGACTGTATTTGGCAGTATTATCTATTTTACCGTAACATTTCATACCTTTAAGTTTATACGTTGTTTTATAGCAAGTGTCCTATTCTTAGATAAAAAAAATATATTCGTTTATTCTCGAATAATAATTAATTAAGAACGCCTCTTAATTAACCCATTCTATGAATGATTTAATGATCTTAAAGACGATATATTCATTCACATGGCATATTTGAAATTACTGACTCGGTTCTGCGCACAATCAACTGCGCACAGTCTCGATCCAGATTCCAATACAAACCGAGCGAGTATTCAATTAATTCACGGAGAATCTCAGCCGCAACCGCATTTAACCCCATAGACCGCTCGATATTATCTGTTCTCATTAAAATAAACATGCCGTTGCTATTGTTGTCGATAGAGTAATTTAATTCGAAACGTCTGAAAGTAAATACATTTCGCAGCAAAGTTATAATAGCCTTCGTTTTGTGTTCCGAGTGTAGACTGGGTTTATTACGTGCCGCAGTCCCGTCCCTCTCGCCGTCTATCCATCCCTATGCCTCTCTCCCTCTTCGGCGCACACAGCAAAACGCAATTGCTACAATAATTGCATTCGACACTGAAGAAAAGTGTCAAGGTGCGAGCAACAAATCGACTTCATTACAGGAAAACCGATTCAAAAGACATCCGAATATCCAGAAATGCGATTAATCTCGATTAAACTGTGCGATCTGCCGAAACCGCCCGCTAATCCCCCAATCGGACGCAGACTACATTAAACCGCGTCAATATTAAATCACTATATATTTCTGATGAAAATTTCAGACAAAATGTTTGTCGACATTTCGCCGAGCGCTAGTTTACCGTCACCCTCATTATTGATGAAGGGTAATCTATCAATCAATGTAAATAAATTTGACGTACAATTTATTCAAGTCACTTCAATGGCATCATTTACCGTACAATCATTTGCTCGAATGTAATAAAGCGTTCTCTTTACATTGTCGGTGGGCGATGTTGGGGGCGAGGCCGGGGTGGTTGCCGAGGGGTAACGGTGGTGGGGCCCGTCCAGGGTAGGGGGTAGGAAAGATAGGGTAATCAGTTCTTGCCGCGGCAAATCTATAACAGGGCCAAGTCAATACTTTCGTGCTGATTTTTGCATTCATCGCTATGTTTTAGGTCTAAAGAATAAATATTATAAATAATCAATTA
>JAGXCT010035283.1:0-34984 GCA_022495035.1 Philopotamus ludificatus
ATTGCTGTCCCGCTACAGAAACCCAGCGCCTAGTCGATAACGCCATTTAATATCGTTATCGACGATATTAAACCGAGACAAATTAGCTCTTTGATAATATTATGATACCAGACCTGGGGCTTTGACTAATAAATTTTCGATATTCGGCTTATGGTGTAATAAAATTGATACGGATAACCTTTGGTCGACGTGATGTCGTACGAGAGCAGCTGTTTCTGCATCTGCCTTGCGGTTATGCAGGTCAGAGAATAAAATATCATTGCCTCGCCGCATTTCACTTTTGCAGACAAATATTATTTGAGCAACTAAACCGAATGTGTTTGTTTGTGACGGGTAGTTAGTTGTTGCTCGAGGTGTTTTGTTGAAAGCAACGATAATTATAGTGGTGGAACGAGTTGGAAATGGTCTGATGAGGGCGCTGGAACGCTACACGGCACAGTGGCATGCAGATACGGCCGAAACAATTTCGCAACTCAATTTTAATACGCGCAAAAATAGTTTCGAATCAAATATCGCTTTATTATTTATTCAATAACGGATAGATGCCATTAAATTAATCGATTCCCACGCGCCGACTACCTACATAAATATTTTATTGAGATGCGGAGACATCGAGTGCCTCAGACTCGCATTATTTACGTTATTTTTTAAACTTATATATTACCTACGATCTAGCAACACTGCTCAATTAGTTTATCATGCTTATTCTTGAGAGCGTGTCGTGTTTAAAATTTTTGTGCATTATTTAAATTGCATCAAAATGAGTAGATTACGTATAAGTAACCGTTTGTTGACGGATTTCGTGTTAAAATGGGGAAGTGAATTTAAATTGTTGAACGATTACATTCAGCTCACATACAAGTTGACACGTAACCAATTGAACGGTGCCAAAAAACAGATACATGCCTTTCTGAAGAAATTCAATAAATTTTGGATCAATGCTGAAAGAGGCGTTGAACGATTTCATGAATTATATGCGCGGTGGATCGATAGTGATTCGATATTGAGATTAAACGCTAAGAAACGCGGTGTTGTTGGTAGACCATCGAAACACTACATTGATTGCAGTGATACTTATAAACGCATTAAAATTGCGGAAGTTCGCAAATTGTACGAATCGGGAGAATATGATTTCGTACCAAAATCCAAATCGGTGGTGAGGATGATATTTTATTTTAACTGTGCAGTATTCATTTTTGGTCAAAAAATGGGTCGTATCGCGCCACTGTGCTCTAACGCCCCCGGCGTCAAAATTATGCTGGAAGTAAACTTACAAAGTTTCAGACCGAGTTAATACACTTTTATTATTATTTTTTTTTCGGAGTAACATTACACTCTGCATCTCGGAGATTTATTATTTAATTCTGGAGAAAGCATGAAATGGATGAAAACATGGAATAGAGACTTCCATGAATATAAAAATACATTTTTTTGAAAAATAATATGTTTAAGTGGTTTTCAATTAAGGATAAATGGATTACTTGATTATTAAAATATTATTAGTTTTTTCCATCTCATCAGATACGTCGTACATTTGTGGCAGTGCTAATTCCAATCTTCCAAGCACTTTTGGAGCTTCTTCGGCAATCCTTTCATTATCTCCTTAATGGTGGCAAAACGTATTCTTGTTCTTTCATATTTTACCCTAATACATTCGTTGGAATACAGTTTTTTAAGTGCCTCCATAATATGCATGCACGGATAATTGGAAGTTTACTGTATTTAGAAGTGAATGGACACATTTGTCTTCACTTTTGTTTTACATTATTTTTTTTGGCATTGTAGCGTGGGTATTATATTATCTCGATTTGGCTGATATTATTGTAGTAATTTTCTTTGTCTGGCACTTTCCCCGGAGCGTCGCCCGGCTCTCGGGTCCAGGCCAGGACATTAGTGGCACTCGGGCTCGCGTACGTGGTCAATGGCAGTCGAGTGGACCGGCCGGTAAATAAAGACGAGAGGAGAGAGCATCGATCGATCTGGTCACCGGCAGATAAGCGCCATGTCGGCATCGTTTGGCTGCGCCAATGGCCACGGCAAACAATACCCTCGGCCGCTATCTGATCCCCGTCCGACGAAGAATGCCTATTTGCCAGACACGCCTAGGATAGATTAATATTTATTTTATACCGTTCCATTCTGCTGGATCAACAGTGCTCTTGCGAGCCAACATTTGCACAAAGTATTACTAATTTACGCCGCTCGTGCCCCGTTGCCGGCCAATGGGCAATCGGCGCCGTGTCGTGTTTGCGGATTGCATTACGCGGAATTTGAATTTTGCGACCGAACGAATTTAGCGATTATCCAGAAGCGGAAACGGCATTCGAGCCACTATATTTTTGCAGCAAAATATCAAAGATTTAACAATATGACGCAGAAATGAGTCATCCGTATTCTGTGAGATAAAACGAACGACTCATTTTTGAGTCTCCCGTCTTTAACGCATTTTTTTAGCATGTCACGCATTTTATATATTAATTGGGACCATGTGTGGTTGAGACACAGCCATTGCGATTATTTGAGCGTTTCAAAGAAAACACCGATTTTCCACTGAGTCTTGCTTACAATCTGAGCCATCTTATTGATAATTCTTCTTTAATTAAGCCTGAAAAACTGCTACGATCAGTCGAACATTTGGGACGATTTCTTTGCTTTTCCGTTTTCCGACGTTTCAAACTATCATTATTTTTCAAAGCCGTGTTTTTTTCTCGCTACGTGTCTGAAAAATGTTAAAATATTCATGATATGTATAGATTTTGTGGAGATTTTTTTATTTTTCATACATTTGAAGCATCAGTTGCTACGCTTTATTTGTTAATGATATTTTTTAGGCTTTACTATTATATCAGTTCAAATGTGTCATAAGATAAACATATTTTTAAATAACTGATCTAAAGATTTCTTATGTTGATATTTTGTTAATTATGTAATAAACGTGCATAATCAGTTACTCCAAAAATAAGACATGTTATGTTTTTTTCAGGATGCTTGGAATATAAGCCCTAGTTAATATCGTGCAACACTTTGCCTTCTGTTTTTATTATTAAAAATTATAAAAATCGTTTTAAAATTAGCTCTGATAATCACATAGGATTTAAGTTTATAGAAAAATCTAGAATCAAATTTTCTTTTGATCATTGTCTTAAATTATGTTTAACCTTTGGAATTTTAGCTAATTTGTTTTTATCTCGTTCCAAGGTTGTTTTATTGAAATATTTTTGCATATTCTCAATTGTCATATTTAAGTAATTATGTTGAACAGAGAAATGTTTGAATTATTATCCCAGTCGGGAGTCTACTAATAAAGTTTCTCTGCGGCCAATCTCCATACGTGTGCTGAATTTGAATAGCACCCACATATGTATCATTGATAATGGCACATGTCGTAGAAATAATTTTTGCAATGTATCAATTTTGGATTGTTTTTAATGTATTGCTTTACCATTGCAGGATACCATGGACATGTGCGTCGGTACGAGCGTGGCCACCATCACAGAACCGGATTGTCTCGGGCCCTGTGAACCCGGGACTTCTGTGACACTAGAGGGCATCGTCTGGCACGAAACAGAGGGTGGTGAGTAAACACGTTCATTCTCACGGTCGCTACAGGGTGTTTAAATATTAGTCACGCCTTGAAATACATACGCATACGTATACACAAGTCGATCGGAACCGAGGAGACTTAATGGCGGCAATAAACGACCACTTTCGAATTGTTCAGAACGACTGTAATTTACTAATGGAATTGAATCGTCTGCGATGGGAGGCAGGGGGGTTTATTGGTGGTGTGTTAAATTGTGATTGCGCTTCTGGCTCTTAGAGAGGCCCGTCGCCGCTCTTAACACGCCGTTCGTTAATCAAGACTCTCGTTTCGGCGTGACGTCATCGCGCCAAGCATGTGGTCTTGTGATTGGTCGCCTTGTTTATTCTTATTCCGTTGGATTAACCGACGATGTTGACCCTGTAACTAGACACGTTTGTTCCCATTCGTTCTATCCCGCAAGGCTAATTAGGGCGATTCGTTAAGCAAATGATATCACGACACGGGCAACCTTCGAATGGCAAAACATTTTCGGCATCCACATCAATGTTGATGAAAATTTGCGATTATTTTCAGACGCAATCACGATTTTAATAGTCGCAATTATTCAGTCGTTTGCCGGTTAAATTATCATATCAATGATTGAAAGACACTTTTCATGCATGGCTCTCAATGTAACATAATCGATCTGGATGCACGAGCGGCGTCGTTAGCATCATCAGCCGAGGTCTATCCGCGAATGTTGACCTTGGTCGTATGAAAAAAATTGGCAAGTGCAGATTCTAACACTCTTTTCCAGCGTGTCTCCGTCGCTAATGCTCGCTGTCGCTTGTTTGATAAATAAACACATACGTTATTTATTCATCGCGTTACACGCGCGCACGTATCGAATGACGTCCAGATCGGTATCTGGTTTGTTCGCGATGGAAAAAAATGTCGACTGTCAAGTATGATCGATAGCACCGTGGAGCCATTTTTTTATCGCCTCTAAAAAGATTTGTAGTAATTAATGTACGGTGTCAGCGTATCGGAAATTTATTCAAATGCAAATCGACGATTGTTGGGAAATTTGTTTAGAGACGGAGAAATGTTGGGGGGAAATTAAATCTCGTGAGTCACATGCGTGAATATTTCGACAAACAATTAAGTAACGAGTGTTTTTGTTAATATTTTTAACGATTTTCGATGTGAAAGTCGGCTATAATCGCGCAGATTTGGTCTTCATTAAAAAGTGTCTTTGTAAAACGAACGCACCGGCCCTAAAATGCCCTTGATGTGTGATAAAATAAAAATTAACCAAAATTCCCATTAAAAATTCTTTGATAAAGTGTGTTTCACTTTACTTTCACTGCTTTTACTTTCATAAAAAGATTAAAACCAAATTAGTTACGACGTATATGAGTCATTCTGTTATTTATTATATGTAGGAAAAAATTCTGCATCATAATTGAGCGACTGTGTGACTGTGATTATTATTTAGGACGATCCTCTTCATTGTCTATAGATTCAATTCAATTTTAACGCCACGTGTACGAAGAACTGTAGAATTATCCCGTAAATTTGTGGATAGTTTCGAATTATTTTGTATGCCTTCGAACAGTTATTTTGTTCCGGATAAAATAACTGTTTCAGTTTTTGGTCCTTAAATTAAAGCCATACTATAAAAATAGAGCATTGCTTCTCAAACAAGTCTTTGTGTAAAGTATTTAAAACCAATTAAGTTTTTTATTCTAATGTACGACTTCACAATTACGAATCGTATCGTCTTGTCAACGTTTTTATCTTACATGTCTGAAATCTTACTGAAAAATCTTAAATACCTCTTAAATATGTTCTAAAATTCTGACAAGAGCATAAATAATTCTCCGGAAATGTGTCCCTATTAAAAAATAATGTTTAGTACAATTTTGATTTTAAATAAAGCATGTTGTTCCAAAACTTACTTTACCCAAATTTACTGCAAGATCTGTTTTTCCACGCACTCGGAAGGACTTTGATTAAGATGACGATCTTATTTCCAACAATATTCTTACGAAGAGCATACCTTGTTGAGGATCTTCCAAACAGATGACTTGGACTAAGGGGTCCCATAAAATAAATACCCTCCCTGTTCCCGAAACCTGACGCTACTAGACATTTTCTTGTGGAGATACCTTAAAGATAAAGCTTGCGCCAGAAACTCGACGACACCGGAAGGATTAAAAACACCATAATTGAAATTTTTCGTATTACTAGACTCTCGAATTGTAATCGAGGCCAAAGGAAGCTAAGTCTCACACGTGACGTAAGGGCTCCCCCTTTGTTTCCGTATCGTGGGGATCCAAGCCGTCTTGGTATGCGGTTTTTTGTAAAGAATTTTCCCTCGCTTGGCCATTGTTGGTAACGGATTTTACCCTCCCAACTGTATCCAGGCAAGTAGGATGGGGTTTGCCTCGGTATTCGTTCTATCTTCTCTAGGCGTTATCTGCTTAACAAGTCACAATTGATTATTAACATTTTCGCGCAATAGCAATCCTTTCATCATGGGAAAGACTTCCCCGAAGAGAGGAGCGCAAGTATCGAGACCAGACCGATTTATCGGTCTACAGTTTAGGGTTTTCCTTCTCAGGGCATACGTTGTGAAAAATTCGTTAGAGCCCAGATATACATATCTATATATTTTTAAGAGGTGGCAACATGTATTTGGGATTATGTATTCACAAAGAATTCAGAATAAATCTCCTTCAGTTTACAAAACCTCCGAAATCCAATATTTTGTGAGTCGAGGGAGCGACGTACTCGTAGTTATTCGGTTAGCAGATACAATTCCGATGCTAAACGACTGTTTCTACTCGGTTTGAGATTATGTGAAAACGGTACAAGGGTATTTTTGCTAAATTGCTCTTTATCCTCCAGCAATTTAGCAAAAGGAACAATGAAAACGTTTATATTATATATATATATCGGTAAACCATTCAAGTGAATTTGCGGAAGACGTATTCTATCAGCTGGTTTGTATCCCCGCAAACGAAGATACAATCTAAACTGAGCCCAACGCCAACCGGCAGCACGGTCGATTCTGCCCCCGCCCGCCGTGTAATCCCCAGGCTCGAAGGGTTAATCTCGAAAGCGGATATGTGCTGGGGATTGGCGCGGGCGATTGTGGTCCCTACGCGCCGGTGCGACACGTGTCAGGGTCCCCGGTACGGCTCTGCTCTATTGGTTTCCGCGGCGTGTTAGCCACCTCAATTAAGCTGGAGTGGGTGTGACCATGCATCGCTGCAGACATTTGTAATTTGCGGAGCTATCCGAGGGGCATACTAGCCGGGATTCCATTGTGTGGTCCCGCATATGTGTGTATATGTGCGGGACCGGAGATCCTGTGTTTACGTCAAAATACGGATTTGCATTGGAGACGGTGATTATCATAGAATCAGCTTGCTTAACCTAGAAAAAAAAATTAATCGAGTACGATGTTTTTTTTCGCTCGCATCCGGTGCGATGTGCCAAGCGCGAGTGAAACGTACTAGACACGTGGGAACTCAGCGTGCGTGAAGAATTCATCAAATCTTGACTTAAAATGATATTTTCATATATTAGTTTCGTACTAAATAGGGCGACGTCGTTGGTTTCGAGCCGCCGTGTCGGATCGGTTAAATAAATCATATAAAATATAAACTTGAGTTTATCACGTCATATTTATATATTTTTCAATACCTTAGTGAATTTTTCATTCGTATTGCATCTGGAATAAAAAAAAACATTCCACGCTTCTGAAAACGTTCAGACGATATCACTTTCTATTCACTCATCTTCAGATGTCGGCAATCATAATCGATATCTTCTATGCTATATATAAAGTGTTGTATGCCAAGGATACGTAAGACCTTATATTTCTCCATGAAATGGCACAAAGCATTCATACTTTCTTTTCTGTATTATGCACCGGCTCCATTTACAGTGCATTCTCAATGGCGACTTACATCCGTCTGCGCCACCTGCTTATATATATATATTTTTTTTAATATTATTTTTCTTTCGGCACTTAATCAATTATGACACCGATCCTCTCTTCTAATCCGGACGTAATTGCTGATAAGTGCGGCGGGCTCGACACGTGCCACTGTGCTCGTGGGTGTACATACATGTTTCATCATGCGAGGGGGGCTATTACCCGATAGGGAGATTAGACCGTATTGTGCCATAGGGCCCCCCCCGTTCACCATGGTTCGCCCCCTCGTCGTGCAGTCACCCCTCTTTAGTGATTGCACCGTACGTGTATAATCCTGATTTCGATTTTCACTTACAAGACACCCTAATCACTTAATAAACGGGATTGGGTTGATAACAATAACTGTTGTGCGCGGGAGATGTGAATGTTGTGATGATGGGTGGATTACGGCTGACCGTCGTCAATTGAATTTTAATCGTACTATACTTACAAATAACATGTTGTTCAATTATAAATTAAGTTTTTCTCTGTAAAAACTTAAACACTAGTTTGTTTTGTGTGTTTAGGACACCGGTGTCCTATTGGGATTCGTGTCATATCCGCGTATCAGACACCCGTGTCCGCTTGACATTCAAGCGGTTAAGATCTCGATTATCCATTAGTCTTTGAATAGATTTTCATTCATAGTGATGTACGTGTCAAATAAATCTTCATTCCATTCTTAAAAAAAATCATTAATTCCTCTGACTAATTTATTCGATCTCTCTTGATATAAAGTCATTGCTAAACAAATATCATGATACAGGGTTCGTCAAACGGTTTAAAAAGTAGTGAATTGTTTTTAACCGATCCATCACGGTGCCTCAAAACCAACCGCGTCGTCCAAAGGGGGTCCATTTATAATGAAAATAGACCCCAAGCATTTCAAATCAAGATATTGATGGAATCTTCATTTTATAAAAATGGATAATTCTAAGGATAAATATAGTTATTCATGATATGCTTCAAAATTCGGTGTATATTTTGGATTTATTTACTAATCAATATGGCGCGTAAACGACACGCACACACGGTGATGTTCCGCCGTAGACAATATTTATTCTTTATTATTTACTGATAGATATATAGGATTTATAAAACGAGTTATTCGAGACATATAAAAAACTTGGGGTCGCAAATATACCCCATCGGCACGGATATGTTAATAGTGAATGATTATTGATTGAACATCGTTTTATTATAAATATTCCAGCCATAAAGCTGAGGAAAGCATAATTTTTATTCCTTGCAGTCGCAAAAAAACGCGAAAATAGCTTTGAATGGACTAAGATGATCTTCTTCGGACAAGATAGAATACTACTGCTATGGCACAAATGTTATAGCTTATAAAAAAGTTAAGCCCTTCTATTATGCTTATTCTAAATCGCTGTTTTCTGCAAAATCCTAAGATTTTTAAGATCAAATTACATATTTCGTAAATATATATTATACATTGTCGAGCAAAATATATCGACAACGCGTAAACAAATTTGGCGTTATAGGAGGGTCGACCGTATGAGCCTTTCATGTTTGTTTGTAATACTCAATTATCAATTTTCTTTCATTACTAAAATGTTATGACATCTTAAATAATTGATTATGTCTCAATTACTTATATTATTATTTGACCCTTTGGTTGCCGAAATACGATATATCGTATTTAGTTGAGCAAAAAATTTTGAACACGACATAGGTCAAGAGGAAATCGAATATAATTATTAATCAGTATAATAAATTTTCTGATTTTTTTGCTTTTGCGTAATATAATTAGCAAAACAAGGCCGTTTTCTAATACAACCATTTTTTGCTAACGGTTGCATGATTACATTGATCGAAGAGATTTTTACTCGGAAACAATTTCTAAAAATCAGTGATAGATTTTATTTAAAAAAAATCAGTAATTTTTGTTCCTGACATTAGAATGAAAATAGTTAGATTAGCAAAGTGTTACAGCCAGGACCGGTATTCCGGCCCTCAGATCATACATTTGTTATTGAAATGGGGGAACCTTCCGGGTATTATCGGCGCACACCAGCCGGCTACATATATAAAGTAATAATAAAAGCATCGCCTCTTCCTCTGGCACCCCTCTCTTCTTTATTCATTGTAATCCACAATACGACCCCCGCTGGGTGAGGACACATGGTTAGTAATTTGTTTCCACACACGCTCATGTTTGTATGTTATGATCCACGGCGCAGCATATTAACATAATGTAATAAGCAGCACACAAAAAAGTGCGTGTGATTAATCATTCGATCGGCATTTGACCAGACTCTGATCCCCCAATGATGGAAAAAAATAAATAAAAATAAATAGGCAACCGTATTAAAAGGTCGTAAAACATTTTTTTTTCATCATTTAATCTGACAAGTCGTTAACGCCCAGCTACGCAACTACTCCTTTTTTTTTACTTCGCCAAGATTTATTTATGTTTTCTCCTCCTTTTATAATGGCTTCCTGTCAGTGTCGAGTTACTCTCGTCTCCTTCACTCGGTTAGGTGCTTATCGGTCATGGAATTCGATACTTGTGTCTATACGGGGGAAAAACTCTCAGGTTTTCTTTATCCACGGCGTTTTTCCTTATTTTCTACTACCCCACACCCACTTAACAACCCCCGATATTAGTCGGGCATAGAACGCTTCAGCCAATATTTCAAGCCCTTTTTTTATATTGGCCGGGGTTCTGCTTCGGCCAATGTATATTTATGTGTAGTGTGTCTATATCTATCTCAAAGGCGGTCTGTGAAGAGCAAGAGAATATATTCAAAGATAGACAAAAAAGATACCGGGAGCCAGAAGCACATCTGGTGTCCGTATCGTTTCCTTTATCCCCCCTCTTACACTCCAATCTCTTCCATTCCATACAGTTAATGTTTTATTACGGAAACATTTTGATTTAAATATACAAATTTTTTTTCAGCGCATTGTTCGCCTCGAATGCGTGAAATTGAATTATTCCCTTGTAGACAGAGTCGGAAAAAAAATTGTATTAAACAACACGCAAACCCTTGTGCACCGCGGAGCTTTAAAAAAAAAGGCCAGACGAGATAAAAAGCGGATACCTATTAGAATTCCTAAGAATTCTCTCTCTCTGATCTCCGTTTTAATGGACGACCGATGATAAAAAAGAACGGAGACTAAATGCCGGTCTGGATATAAATAAAAAGAGCTGACGAGTTGCGTGTCGAAAGAAATAAGCGTCATGTTATTCGGTTCTACCGATGTAAATTTTTTTATTATCCCACGGATGTGTAATTTCTGCATAAATATTGTTTCGCATAGTTTTGAGCATTTCCTGTGAATCACCGACGACGCTTTCTTTCGCATAGAAAACCATTGGCTAACATATTTCCCTTTTTAGAATAAAATATCAGTAAATATTTTTTCATCTGAAATAATGCATAATATAATATTTAATTTTTACGTATTTCCTTGATCTCTTGAGCCGTTGATAATATTCCCTGTTATTATTTCACCACCTTCAGAGTGCTCATAATGGATGGTTCATTTTAAATCCCGTCCATGTGCAAAGCATCACTTTTTTCTGGTATTAGTCCTATTTTTGGCATATGAGATTTTTTTAAACTTAATCATAAGATATACACAGAATGGCTGTAAATACCAGAAACCATAGCGGAAATATGTCATAAAACTATTTGTTGAACATTATCAGATTTTGCGAGATTTATGACAGTGTCGTTAACCATTAGAGCAGTGGTTCTTAACCTTGATGGAGGTACTGAACCCCACCAGTTTCATATGCGCGTTCATCGAACCCTTATATCAACGTCGTATCATTTTTCATAAGATCGAACAATAAGTCGGGTGTGTGTTTTGACCTTCGCCGAACCCGGGGAGACTGACTCACCGAACCCCTGGTGTTCGATCGAACCCAGGTTAAGAACCACTGCATTAGAGTATTATACCCTAATCGTTTTTGTAGGCATATCTCAACAATACATTCTTTAGTGTATTTCAAGTGGAGACATTTCAAGCTTTCTTTCCATAATCCTACTAATTTTTGGATTTTTTTTGCTCTACTTCTGAGATTGATAAATCCAAAACCAAGCTAATGGCGATCAATAGAAGCAAACGGGTATTCAGTGCTAATATTATTCTGAGGTGGAGTAATTTATTGATATATGAATAGTGGAAACTGCCATCGAAAATAATAAGAAGAACTTAGAAGTACTAGTAAGAATGCGATGTCAAAATTATCGGCAATCTAGAAAACAATTAAAAACGTTTTAAAGCATAGCTTGGTATTCGCCATTATCAAATACTCTAGATAATATCTAAGGAATATCTTGAACAAAGATTCATTCTCAACTTTTTTTTATAATTTGGATATATCGTTAGAAGGAAAGATGGTGAAGCTTATTGTGATCGGACGTAACTGAGTAACTAATCTTATTTGTCCTTCATTAGCTGGAATAATTCTAGACCTTATACACTATCTCAATTGGGAAGCTTTTTCTACTAGCTTAGCATTTTATTTCCATGTTCTATGTTTCCAAAGTGGCGGTTATTCGGCGGTTTTTAATTAGCTTACCTTGTCCAGAAGCTCCCGTTAAAGAAGAAGTTGATACCCCTCTCAATAAAATTTTTCGATTGTTGGTCACTACTAGCAACTTTTCATGTTTCAACGAGTAACGTAGAAGGGCTGAAAAATAATCAAGATTTTACTGGTCTGAAAGCTTTACTTTCTTTACTTTCCTCAGACATCTACAATAAGTTTTTATGCGGTCTTTATGCAAAAGCTCTAAACAAAGCTTGTACAAATATTTTTTTCTTACGTCGGGTCAAATTATCGTTTAATTGCTCCCTCGCCATTGAATCGCCGACTCCATCATGAAAAGAAATAACGAAACTGGGGCATAAAGAGTGAGAGGGAACGAAAGAAGGAGGTACGACCAGAAAATGGTCTGGCATTTATGATCATCCAACAAATTGAATAAGTTTTTACGATGCATTAATTAAAACGGCCGCGGAGAGAGAATCGGGGTGGTTAATTTCCACCACCACCGCCACCGTCGCCGCCGCCGCCACCACCACCACCACCACCTAACAAACCCCACCGACTCCATCTGACTTTCTAAAGGGTGTCCCCTTTGAACTGCCCCCTTGCGGCACGGGGGCATCTTTATAAAGTCATTAGAGCCGGAATTGTTCGCACGGCGAGAGCATTTAAAACCACCGACCGCGACATGCCTGTTTACATTTCTCTTACGACCAACAAAAAAAAACCCAAAAACAATTATTTGAAATATCAAATTGAAATCAATTATACGCGCTCGCACATTAACGATCCACTCTCTTTAAATTTATTTAAATTCCAAGTTGTCCGCGATTAAATCGTTTTATAAATGCGCTATTAAAGCGATACGCGATCTAATGTAACCGGTTATTAATCGAGCTGGATGACACATTTGTCAGCGGGCAACCGGTCGCCTTCGTTAATTGGTGTAATCCGAGTCATATATTAATGTAAAGAACGATTGATAACACGTCGCGGTATACGCCCGAAGAACAATGACGTCGAGGACGCTGATTTCTTCATTCACGTTCGGAGATAATTTGCAGTCGCTCGAGTGCCTTGGTGTTTTTTTTTGTCTTTATCTCATCCACCACACGTCCTCCGCTAGTGTATCTACTCCACACAGCTCATTTACATTCAAGACACACACAAAGAGTTGGCCTCTGGGTAAATAGCTGCCGCGGAGCCGGCAGGTACTCCACTCCCGCTACAAAAAGAAGCTGCGAAGCAGCAGCCGGAGCACCGCTTTGCTCCACAGATTCGTTTAGCTCTCGCTCCGGCGATCCGGAATGTGGGATAATTAGAAGGTGGGTGCATGGCGATTTTTCATGCACACCCTTGTTATTTTAGCTGCTTTAGCTGCAATTATATCGCGCTGCTGGCTGAATAATAACACCCCCACTGCGAAATGCTTTAAAATTCGTTAGAGAAATGTACAAAAAAAAAGGAAACGCGCAACAAAGGAGAGAATTCCTGTTATTTCAATGGGGGAAAGAAGTAGTAGCGGGGTAGCTCGAGCAGCCACTGGTATAATTTATTTTTCTATGTCAACGGCGTCTCTGCTACGTTGAACGCGTAGTTCACATGAATAGTGAGACCCGAAACTATTATATAATGGAATCCGGTCCAGTTGGTAACCGCTCAATTGTGAGACTGCCGTATAAGTGGAATCAAGATGATCGACTGATGATGCCTCGGAAAATTAATCGTATATATTTCTTTTTAACACATTGATCTCGGATTCTTAATTAATATTATACATAAAAGATTCAGGTAATTATAAATTAATTATGAAATACATATGTACAAAAATACTAAGACTTGTTTTAATTATATAACACTTTTTTTTATAAAAGTCGTAAAGCGATTAAATATTATTGTAATCATCATTATTATTTTAATATAAATTATTTCCTTCATTTCTGAAGAACGTAATCATGTGCAAGATTCCCTTATGACAAAGTTTTTGACAATTATTTTTTTGTGAATTGATGTTTATCTGCTTTCACTCCAACCCTCTGTTTGCCAGCGTCACTCAGAATCCTTCTGAAAGGTCATCCATCCGAGTACTTTCTGCGCTCAGTAACGGTTTAGAAAATAAGAATAATCTCCAGCCCACCATTCAACCCCTAAACAAATTGAGGAAAAATATGTTTTTATTCTATATAAATATATTTTATCTCTTGATTATATATTATGTACATGTAAAATATAAATTAAATGTATATTTAGTGTTGTCTCCTCGTATGCGCTACCAGCGTCGCGTATTCGATGGATGCGGGGCGGCAGCGGGTGGGGAGGGGGATCTCTGGTACTCCATACTGAGTCACGTTCGCTTTCATTCCCGTTAACTTATTCATCAACTGTTAATGATTAACACAGACACATCATATAAACGTTTTTTTTTTATTTTTTCTCACTTTAAAGGTTCGTATCAGATATAAAAAAATATTGATTCACCAATGCTGGTGAATCACCATCGTTTCTTATTTTTCTTAAACTCGGAAATAGAAAAAATCGAAAAATCTGACGAATACAGAGGGTATAGCGTCGTAACGTTGTTTTTGGTCCAAAATTCTTTCCAATTTTCACATGTAAAAAATCACTGAGCACAACAAAGCACTTGTAACCTTTTCGATAACAATAATGAAAGAATTTGATATGGCTACCAATGCCAAGATATGTCAAGCACAAGTGTATCAACGCAACAACACGTTTTATTTGGACATGTTTATTGATATTATGTATTTTTTAAGAGTTCCTCAAATGTATTATATCACAGTTTTTCCGTCATTTAAATTTTTCTGATATCTCTGGATTTCCGAGTCCTTTTTCGTGTTTGTTTAGTGATGTGATAGATCCAGGCGCCGAAATTGGTGACAAATATTAGCCTATTTCACTACTTTTTCTCTATATGCCGAAAACGTATCACGCGTTGAGACATGTCGACTTTCCACACCCCAAACTCGAATCCAACCCGCGGGCGAAAAGAGATAGATTGAATTGTTTTTTTTTTTTTGTTCAGATAAAATTCCGACATTTTGGCGACACCCCTTTTCCAAAGCAACCCCTGCACGTTCGGGAGGTGTTCGGAGCACGTTCGCCTCTACACAAACACGGTTCGCACACGCTTGAAAGCCGCATTATGGGCCCGTGTATGCTCTGGTCGCTGGCCCAACCAACCCCCGGCACTTTTGTACGCTCTTTTGAATAACGCCTCCACCCTCCCCCGCGCGGGCCCTCCACCACGTTCATAATACCACGACCACGGCCGGCTTTATAATTCCGTTCGGCGAACGTGTTGAAGGCGGTCGTTAATGTGTTTTTGCGGCCGCCACGGT
Source organism: Philopotamus ludificatus (assembly GCA_022495035.1). Taxonomy (NCBI): domain Eukaryota; kingdom Metazoa; phylum Arthropoda; class Insecta; order Trichoptera; family Philopotamidae; genus Philopotamus; species Philopotamus ludificatus. Next base: position 15,393 of record JAGXCT010035283.1, read on the forward strand.
TAAACATCGCGCGCTCTTGCGGCGGAAATCGATAACTGACCGGATTTGCGGAGGGGTACCTCTTTTTGTGGGCCGCCTATGGAATTTCAGGCCGCGCGAATCCGTAAATATGGCAAATGCGATCCCACGCCCCATCCCCCAAACGTCTTCGTCACTCACTTTCAACGAAACTCAAACACTCGGCTAATACGTCAATATTGTAGAATATCTCCATCACCTTCAATAGAGATACATTGTTAAAAGTGACATTTTAATAATAAGATTTTTTTTCTATTTCTGTCCTCGACTTGTTTAACGGATCATTTCACCTGATAAATCAAGCGAGGAGATTATTTTCCACCGTCTTATTATTTCCACTAGTATCGGCGAAAGAGATCGTCCGCATCCACCATTTTATTGCCTAGTTATTAAAGGATATATGCTTATTTATGATCTCCACAGGATCCGCAATATATAACGCCTGTATCTTATATCAAAGACAATTTTCTAATATACGGAGCCATGTGAGAAAAAATATATATATCCTGAATTTTTCTGGTTATAAAAATAATAAGGGATGGGATTGCGACCCCCTTTCCTTTATATCCGATAAAAAAATTGGATTTTTATTTTATTGACGCCATCGTTAATTCGAGTGTCGGTCACCGGTGACCCCCAGGACATTTGACGCATTGATAATATTAAAAATGTTGAATAATTTCGTATACATTACTTGGAAGCGTTTGAGCTTTAGATTACATCATGAAAGTTTGCAGTGTCGGTTTTAGTTCGGTCTCAGACTCCAGATGCTTTATTTGTAATGTGAACGGTGTCTTGAATTGATCTAGGTGGTTAAAATGGAGATTTGCAAGTTGTTGAAATTCGAGAAAGCACACTTTGAACTTAATTAACGTTTATTAGAATTTCAAATGCAATTTTCCACTAACACTTCATATTTATTTTTAACCACAATCGTAATTAATCAGTTTCATTTTTTTTTTATTTTATTCATGTTGAGAAAGCTCTCACAAAAAAAAAAACCATAATTTAATATTAACGACATCCAAACGATCTAATTTTCACGCTTAAACGAAAGAATGAATTTTTTTTACGTTGTAACAATAAATTCAACAGATAAAATAACAAATAAAATAGTGTGTATAGAATTCTGAACGGTTGACACGTAACTGAAGCAATGAAAATCCATTTCCAAACGAAATGTGTTCAGATCGTTTCTGAAAATTTAATAAATTGGCTGTTCGTGTATCTGTATAACAGCACACAAAAAAATGTCAAACGTATAAATTCAATTAAAAAGCCGATATAACTCGAAGCGTTTTTTTTTTTGGTCGATTCAGTATATCCCGGCAGTCAAAGAAAAACATTTTCTTTTGATGTCGCAAATAAAAAAAAAATCCGACAAAGGGAAAATATCAAAACATAAATAAATACACCGTATTCAGACATCTGCGAGAAATTTTTCAATCGGACCCGCGGAAAAACTGTTCGCTTTTCCGCACATAATAAATCGCGGGTGAAAGTTTATCGCATGTATTAAAAATAAAAATCATCACGGCGCTATATCCGGTCGGTAAAAGCCCCGTTGGAATGCCACATTTCGCGCAAATTATTTAGCCGGTCGAACGTTCAATGTTCAGCGAGCTGCTTTGCGGTTTGCGCAAGAATATTAAATTCGCAACACGCTCGTAAAATTCTTTGTGTACAGAATGCCTTCATGTATTTGTGGAAAAAATATAAAATATGGCTTCGTGTAAAAATAATATTTACGGCCCGCGTTTTTTTTATTATTTAGACATGCTAAACCTGTATTTTCGCTTACACTTTTAATTAGTTTAAAAAAGTATATGGGAAATTCGCGTTGTTCGGAAGAGGAGAAGAGCGGGCTGTTATATAAAAAGGGCGTGTCACGTCCACAATGCGGTCCTGGATGCGTCAAGTATCGGTTGTTCTTCAGAATATGTTATTCGGGATATTCAGGAGACATCAGTATTCGGGTCTTGCTCTGATTGCGTGGCAAACATAACGGGTCGCCGGTGGAAAATGACTATGGAAATGCCGACGGCGTGCGTAAATTCTTACGCAGGATCTACCCCCTCAACCCTTGTCTTTTCCATCGCGCGGTCCAGACCGCGCCTGACTGCGTAATGCGGAAAATTTCACACGCGGATTTATTACAGCTCTAATTAATTATGATGGATTTATTTACCACAAGACTATGTATAACTTAATTGCTATCTCTAATTATCAAAATCAATCGGAAAAACTGCTACATTAACCCTTTAATCTCCAAGCCAATTATATGGATTTTTAACGTCCGCCGTATAAACTTCAAATAAAATAAAACGGCTAAACATATCGACATTCTAACAACACAATGCCTGCAAAAAATGTCTCTACATTAATTTTCATTTAAAAATATTATATTTATTCGTAAATAAATTCGTAGTAGTGTTTTTCGTGGCCGCTGGTGGTTAGACGATTTCGCGTGCCTGCACGCCGTGGCGTCTGAACGGTTAAGTCTCAATCGGCCGGTAACCTATTTATATGCTTTTCTGAGCGCGATCTTAATCGGCCGCACATTTGATTATTTAAATACATACGCTTACGAAATTTATGAACAGTATCCTATAAAACGTGGTGCATTTGAGGACACAATTTAATGTCCAAATGCATTATGGTATTTCCGCCGGCGTTTCGTCATGTGTTCAAGAAAATATTTGCAGCTAATTAAGTGTTAACACCAGATTCTGATCATAAAATTCTTATATTAATTTTTTTTTAACACAAATTATAGATTTTTCTTGATGATGAGATATTGACCTACAAACTATGATTTACCGATTCCTCCATTTACACATATAGGTTCCATAAAACCATTATTGGCTCGTCCATATACACTGCGGAGCTGAAGCACCTCTAAACAAATTGAGCAAAAATACATTCGTAATTTTTTATGTATTGTGTATACTAAAATAAATATAATTTATATTTATTAATCTGCTCGGTGCCTGTAGCAGGAGTGCTGCTTGCTTGTCAGTGCTGCCGGCGTCGCGTATTGGATGGACGCGGGGTGATAGCGGGGGGAGAGGGGTCTCGCCGTCAAGCGCCGTGTTGCGCTGCGACTCGGTGCAGTCATACAGACTCGCAGATTCTTTAAGCTCCACGCCGTTTCTCACGGATTTTTTTGCAATTAGTCTTTTAATTTGACTTATATATATCACTTAGAAATCGAAGTAAAAATGATGATACAGACACAGGAAAATCTTGTAAATTCAAGGGTGGCTCTCTTTGTTTCAACCCTTCAATCAATCAGCGTGCTTTAAGAGTAATTCATTAAGAATTATTTAAACACTATTTTTGAATTGACAAAACTACAACCGTGTATATAGAAGGATACTTTTTCTACATTTTCTCTATCCAATTCAAATTTATGTATCATTGAACACAAATCCAATAATCACTAACAACCAAGGGCAGGAAAACCCTGTAAATTACCTCACTTATCAGTAGAGAAAGCTATACGTCGTTCTTCTCTATATAAAAAATATATATATGGGTCACGGTATAGAAAGATAAGGAGATCCTCACAGGGTCACTGGGTTTTACTGAGCTTGAATTATTCTGTGAATGCGAGACCCGGCCTTAAGATTAATCGGCACCCAATCAAATCACAATTTTCTCACATTTTCCACGGGCGAGTGTCTTGCTCCTTAATCGCTCTATTAAATTCTATTAGACCGCAAATATGTTTAGGAATTATATCATCGTTTATATTGTTAACTGGATGATATGTAACTCGCACAGTTTATTAGCGCCCATTTTCTCTCTTTGTTTCGTTGCCTCTCGCTCGCCCTGGCTACCGGCGCCATGTCGCCGTCTCGCTCGATAGCGTGCACGCTTCACGTGAACGCTATGTTGATTATCGTATTCGGCACGCAATGAAATAATCACGATTATACACGGGATAATAATAAAAACATTATATTAAATTTGCCAAAGCATACCGACATAATATAGTTTTGATTGTCGATATAGTAACGAAATTATGGGAATCCCATATACGTATATAGAAAATGCGGGGGGTTAAATTCGCCCGTATTTGTTTCGTTATATTAATATTTGTGCGGTTCGAATGGCGGATATGTCGATATGGAATAATTCAAATTAAACTCTACGAATAAATACACGGTGTATCGCTTTAATTAAGTAAATGCGCTGCCGATACGTGCAGTGTATATACCTGGATTAAACTTGACGTGCGTGATGTCGGCTTTGATGTCAGTTTGACGCACTCACTCGATTGGTTCATCAATACATTATTTAACTTAGCCGTGCCGAAAAAACATCGCGCATGTGCATGTGCGAGCGAGAAAAAATATTGTGCTGTGCAAGTGTAGAAACCACATGCGCCGAGCCGGGAGCGGGCCGTCGCTCTGTGCGCACGTCACCTCCGCGTCGCGTTAATTAGTAGAAAAAAATAAAATTAGATCGATATGTTGGATTTTTCTACTAATATAATATAAAATAGACCCCATCGGAAAGCGGCGTTGGTTTTGAGCCGCCGTGACAGATCGGTTAATAATCTCTTGTGACTTGTCATAAGCAGATAACGCCTAGAGAAGATGAGAGCGAATACCGAGGCAAACACTCTCCAGATCCGGAAGATTGAGAGATCTGGATAGCTGATTACTTCTGTCGATTTTCATCAGCTTGGTTTTAATAATATTTATCTCGAGTCCTAGTTTTTTACATAGCTAATTTTATTTAATTTATTTAACTCATCACTAATTCCTCGACTAGCTTTTATATTATTCAGATGAACAGTTTCGTATTTTCCTCTGAAATCTTAATCCATGCTTCGTGTCTCATGATTTTTCCAGTCATTCATAGTCATTCGTTCAATGTTCAGTGTTTCTCAAGCGGCGTGTCGCATTTTTTTATTGTGCGAAAATTAGCCGGAAGTAATTTTCCGACTCGACAATAAGTCAGTAAAATTTAATTATTATTATGTCCATGAAATGTAAATAAAATAACGAATAAAATCCATCGACTCAGACTATCGCAAAGTCATGAGTATTACAGTAATTGCTTCGAACCGGAACTGAACCGAAAACCGAAAAATATTGTGATTTTTTTCCGGAACGAAAAAATAACGATTCAAAACGCCGTGAAATAATAATTTAAATTATTTCTTTATTTCATAGATAAATCAAGATATTTACTTTAAATTCCATAGCCGCTTAAAATAGCAATGTGTCCGTCTTCGAATAATTAAAAACGTATTCGAAACATGCTAGTGGAGTGATCTTATAGTTTTGTAGCATCTCTTCAGTACGGTGAATGAACTCTTGAATGACTTGGAAAGGATTGTTCAAACAGTGTTTCAATAGTGCAGAATATGGATCTGTTGGTCTTTTGTAAAGAGTTTTTCCCTGTTATATGTGCATACGTACGTATATCTAGTGTGCCTGGAAGTTAATAATTGCTTTGTATTAACCGTTTTAATACCTAAAAGTAATATGTCGGCCTTACAAAATGTATTAAAGTAATTAGGTAATTAATAAGAATCATAGATAAATTTTTCTCGATCATTTGAAAACATGGAAGATAGAGTCTGTTAGATCATCGTGTTAAAAGAAGCCGTGTAAACTTACACCACAAACAAATATACGGCAAAGGTATTTTATTCCAAAAATAATGAAATTAACACTTTTAAAATGTATTAAAACTATAAAATATTAAAACATGGTTTTTCCTTTTTCTCATCGGCTGAAAGTCATAGTATCTACTGCTTTTGATTACATTTTCGTGTTTAGTTACATTTTCCGTCTTCCGAATCAAGAAATCAATAATCCGTATTTGTTGTTTTTAAGTTTCTTGTAAATCTCTTAATACCTGATAATCCATTGATTAATTTATCGTTGAAATTGCAAACTACTATCCATATCTGGATCATTATTTAGGAAAAGCATTCATATATATCTTGACATTTGCAAGCTGTTATTGTTTTTGCGTTAATACGGGCTTTTTACCGTCAAATACACCCTTTTTCAAATCAAATACACCCTTTTGCAAATCAAATACACCCTTTTGCTAATCAAATTGACCCCTTTTAAATAGACATTTCTTTTGGATAGGATTATATTTTATTATTACACAGTCTCGAATATTAAAGTTTTTCCAAAACCGCTTAATTGTAGGTGTTGTAGGCTGAACGTACCAGACTCTCCAATCGTAGTTGTAGCTAAAGGAACCTGAGTCTTACACGTGACGTGAGAGTTCCTCTTTTGTATCCATATCGTGGGGATCCAAGTTGTTTTGGTAAGAGTTTTCCCTCTTTAACACATTTCTGGCATTAAATGTGTATCTTCTACCACTGTTGGTATCGGATTCTACTCTCCCGACTGTGTTCAGTTAAGTAGAAGGGTGTTTGCATCGGTATTCGTTCTCATCTTCTCTAGGCATTATCTGCTTATGACAAGTCACAAGTGATTATTAACCGATCCGTCACGTCGGCTCAAAACAAACGCAATGAAAATAGACTCCAAAAATTTCAAGTCAAGAATTGATAAATTCTTCGACAATACTACGACATTTTTAAAAAAAATGAATGATTCTATGAATAAAAATAGTTATTCATTTTATATATATTAGTAGAAAAATCCAAAATATCAAAGGCCAATGATTATTTATATTTATTCTTTAGAATTTTTTAGACAAATACAAAAGTTTGGGATATTTTCTAGAAAAATCAAAAACTTGGGGTTCCAAATATACTCCATCGGCACGATGAGGTTAACCTTGTCGCGCAATAGCAATCCTTTAAACATGGGAAAGACCTCCTCAAAGAAAGGGTCCCTTAAAAGAAAGGAAAAAGAGCAAAAGTAAAGGGACTAGACCAGTGGTTCTAAACCTGTGTTCAATCGAACCCCAAGGGTTCGGAGAGTCATTCTCCAGGGTTCGGCGAAGGTCAAAACACACACCCGACCTATTGTACGATATTATGAAAAATACTACGACGTATGATATAAGGGTTCGGTGAACGCGCATATGAAACTGGTGGGGTTCAGTACCTCCAACGAGGTTAAGAACCACTGGATTGAACCAATTATCGCTTAACAGCTTAGGGTTTTCCTTCCCAGGACATACTGGTTCTGTGTTGTTAGATCCGTTAATTTACCTTAAATGTATAAATCATCTATTGGTTTAATCAGTGATGTCGTATTGGGTATTTTTGAACGTCGTTGACGTTCCAAAAATGTAAATTAGTCGAAAATCAGGGGTATAAAACCTTTTTACCAATAAAATTACACATTGGAAGTATATTTATAAATCCCGGGATTCTCGTCGTACTTTTAAAATATGAAATATATAAATCGTATTTTTTCGTGTGCGATGCGCACTTTGCCCGCAACCATATCGCAGCTCACAACCGCCGTTTAATCAATTCTCATCGCCTTGGACTTGTTATTATGGACTTCATGGTTGTAGACCACGTGGTTGGTTTACCTGTTTATAGCCACGGCACTCTCTCGGCCCCCCTGTTCCCTGTGCATGCGTGTAATTAACGTTTGCATGTTGGACCGGATTGTGTTGCCTGTAATCGATTTAGTGGCAGCTGTCGGCCGTAAAGCAGCGGCTCAGCTAATGATTCTTTTATTGTCGCCACCGCACACATGACACGAACCATTAAAATCTACATAATGATGGGTCGTATACGCTTTTTTTTAGTAGCGGTGTACGTCGCATTTCTCTTTTATGCGGCGCTGAAAACGGAAATCTGAAACCTTATTTATAAATGGTATTCAGAATATCACCGGAGGATCAAAGCACTGCTCGACGATAGTACAATACGATACTATATGCATAATTAATTGGAATAATTAACACGTGTCTCGTGTGCGAATATAATTTAATGAGTAATTGAATATCGCGCAAACAATGCCATATTCATTACGTGGATAAAGTGTTCTGGCGGAAATTCAATTAGCATTTTTTTTACATGGAATCGTGATCTATGGATCGGATCCACAAAAAATCACATATTGTGAATGGAATCCGAGTAAATATATGAGCGCTAAAGAGTGCGTCCTCATTAATTTTTTCATCTGACCCTGATGGCCATATGCTCTTAACGATTGATATTAATTTTATTACTAATAAATATTTTTTATTTGTTAATAGACCCGTGGGAAAGTGCATTCGCCTCAATAATGTATCCATAAATTGATTCGTAATTCGTGTGAGCGCGTATCATCACGCCATATTGTCGTTATCGAAGGCGTATGCCGTATTTGTCAATATTATCAATTTCAATGTAATCCCGTAATTTATATACGACCGTGTATATTATGTAAACGGCATTTTTGTTCACCACGTTTCACGGAAAATATGCGATCCGATCGCTGTTATCTCTTATTGTTTCATTGTTGTGTTGATCTGAAAAAATCTCGTTCATTCACTTGCGCAATTATGATATATTATACAGAATTTTTATTTATGTCCATATAAATATATGATTTTACGACTGTGATAAGAAAAGCCGATATCATAACGATGATTCATGTTATTTATATTCTGAAAATACAACAGTATTTATATTCGACACATTTCTATGGGAATCGATGTTTATTTATATACTTTTCTGCAGATTAATTGCCAGAATAAAGTTGCTCTTGCAAAAGTTCTTTCGTCAATTATTTATTTAATAGCAAATTATATTATATTCTCAATAATTAGATATTTTTAGCATTCAATTAATAAAAAAATAACACTTGTTAGGTTCTTGGATTTAATTATTTAGTTTTACCCTAAATTCCATGGATTACATTGAGATTATCCTAAAAATCATTTATGCTATGCAATTTACGGTAAATATATTCGATTTATTTTGATAAAGAACGATATATCGTATTTTGGCATTCAAAAGGTTAGCCCTTTGACCCTATGATGGGATGAGCAGTAGGGGTAGCCGTAGCCGCACGAATTATCTCAATTATTAGCTTTTTGTTTTCAAATTAAATTAATAATCGACTGATAGAAAAACGAAATTAGAGGGAAAACGTAGGTTCGGGGTTAGAAACGGGATTATAACAATTCAACGCAAATAGCGGGAAAACGTGAATTCCGGGCACATAAATTATATATATTTTGGGATGGTTAATATTTATTCAAAAAAATGAATTTTGGTTTGTTTACAAGATTTCATAGATCAAATTTTACTAACCACTCCTCAATGTTGCCTTTATTGATACTTTTATTGTAAATTTTCCATTAGCTGACATATATCATTTCACCTCTCTCGAGCTCGTTAGAACCCCAAAAAATATTACTACATTTAGTAAAATTTTCCTTAACACTTTATGAGCCGCAAGGTTTTACATCAAAACTAGCCTGGGGGCCGCATGGTTTCATGTAATGATAATCCAAGCTAACATGCACGTGTATCCATCTGTGGTCAAATAGTAGAATTACATTGTGCATCGTTATCAGAAAAAAAATGGGGTTATAGCTCTCACGCCAAAAGGCGTGAACGGCTCATAACGCTTGGCTACAAAATCACGCCAAAAGGCGTGAACGGCTCATAAAGTGTTAATTTGTATCTAGATTGAATGGTATCGTATCCAGTAACTTCATTATTTACTAGAATTTAATCAAGTTATAAGATCTGTTAGAATTTGGATAAGAATGATACTGCTTTCTATGGTAATCTCACTTTTTTAACACATTTAGTTTTGAACTAAAACTATCCATCCGTACCCCCTCGATAAGAAGTTTTTTATGTCTGTCCCCTTATTTGATCTTGGTTTTTTAGCTTTTCCCATAATACAATATTGTGATTAATTCTTTAATAATTTAATCCCCAAACCGGATAATCCGCAAACGGATAATCAGGTGTACAATGTACACAAATACAATGTACGATGTTAGCTCATCTATATTTTATCGTGTGGTTTGCATTTGTGAGTAATAAATACATCACAGAAATTGCAACACCATTGTGTATAAGACGTTATCTACCAGTCTGTCGTACCCGTATTTGCTAACATCTCGCAATCAACCGTTTAATTGCAATAACCTATTTCTTTTAACGAAACTATAAACATTGAGATGTTTCTTGCTAGTTAATACTTAATCAGCCGGAAGCCGAATTATATGCTATTCGGGCCTGATCACCATAGGCCGGTAGCGTATTTATAAGCTTTTCTGAGCGCGATCTCTATCGGCCGCACATTTGTTTATTATCTAATTTAAGTGCTAATAAAACAACGATATATCGTTGTTCAGCAGTCAAAGCATAAACGGACATTGATTGATTGTTAATTTAGATCAGTATGCATCTGTTAATGTCATCAAATGAATAGACGTTGATTCATCAACGTTCTAACAATTCGAAATGGAATAATGTATATATATATATAAGAATGATGTAGTTGTCTCTTAAATATTTAGAACTATCTCAACATTCGCTGGCATAATCTTCGTAGTCATAACCATGGCGTTAAGTGTTAATTGTCATAATCTTCCGACGTCTAGTGTCAAACAGACGTGCTTTGCACAATTTCTCACGCCACTGCCGGATTTTCCGGGAATAGGACACTGCGTGTTAACATAATTAAATTTAACACTTCGTCGCCGGATATTAAGTCCAACGTCTGAATGTTCAGGGCCCGACATAAAATCCTTCCTTATCTTAACTACCCGGTCATTAATTTAATTTGTAAATCTGAAACGATTCGGGTGTGAGGTAATTGAAGCTTTGCTCCGAAAGCCTTAATTCTGGTGCCGATACGCCCCCGGGCTTTGTCTTCGGCTCAATTTGCTAAGGCCGAGCGAAGCAGATAACAGCCGACGCTAAGCCGAGCTCGTCTGGGACTAGCGCCGCGACGCCGTAATGCCCTGTGACGCGTCGCTTTGTAATCTACTAACAATATTCTAATTAACTATCGCCGTAATTAATTGAGCGGGGGAGTGGATTCCTCGCGACATTTGCGGTGTTCCCATAAATTTTGTCGAGTGCATTTATTTATAACTCGGGATAACTTTAATATTCGCTCGCGAATTTAATTAATAATCGCGCTCAAAGCGGACATTAAAGGTGGCAAGGGCAGGGAGGCGCCGGAGCTTAGGGCTGCCGGAGTGTCGCCTCGCGAAATTGCTACATTTCGCCAATTAAAATTATGAATGTTCGTTCGTTCGTCAGGGCGAGCGAGTTTCTAATGCCTTCTCCGGCGACTTCAAAAACTTAATAAAAATCGTGACGTTAATATTAAATTTAATTTTGCCCCCCGGGTCCCTAATTCCACATAATGCCGCGGAGAAATGGCGCCGATGTTTCTCCACTCTCTCGCTTTATACTTCTTCCAAAGTAATTAAAGTTTCGGGTGTAACGTGAAATTTTCAAAGTCCCCATGCGCTCTGTCTCCCTCGCTCGCTTTGTCCTCCTCTCGCTCGCCCCTTAGCTGCGGCCCTGTTTACTTCTTATTTGCGAAAGATTAAAAGTTTTTTTTTTCCCAAGGATTTTCTTTCGTATATTAAATCACCTAAGCCTTTGTTATGCAATACTTTTCCCCGCTCTAAAAAAATAATTGCACGGCATTTGTTAATATCTCTAATCTTGCTACCAGTTTATCTGGTTGAGCAATTACGCACATAATTGCATGTATTATTTTAATAATGATCATTATTAAGATCTTATCGACGGTGTATGCATGTATTTTAAATCGCCCTGTTCAATTAATTTGGCACGGCCGTGGGGCAATTAGCATTTGCTTTCGATGATGAATCGATGGTACCGTGCCAAGAGCTCGACTTCATTGTCCGGGATGTAGAGGCCTGGCTTCCAATGCCACTCTTTCGACTTTGAATCGTTGGCGCGTGTCCGTTGTCGTCACTGGGTCGCCAGTTAATGGCCAAGTTGCGACCCCACGGTGTAATAAAAGTTTCCGTAATGTCGTCGCGATGACCAAACATAATGTGTTTCCCAGCTCGACCCCGCTGCCTCAGCTCATATTCCGGCCAATGAGGGACACATTATGACGAGGGTCCAGCGTTTAACCGTAATGGAACGGACCACCGGCCATCGTCGCCGGGGTGGAACGCGAATTTGAAAAATTAAGTGTCAATTATCCGTGACGAATCGGGCCTGACCCCTCGGGAGAGGTGTGATTAGTGAAATTGCCCCCATCCCCTAGCCGAAAATACTATATTATATATTATTTATGGAGCGTGTGTATGTTAGCCAACAAATTCTCTGCTGAATTTCATGATTAAATCGTATTTCATGATTAAATATTATTTAAGTGGCCTTTTAACCCTGAGGCGGGTCTTTGTCACCTGAAAGACACTACGCGATCTCCTTCAGAGACACGTCCGTCTCAACCCTGATGTCAGGACTGTAACGGTCGTCTTCCAGGTTATACTGGCTCTTGGAATACGGATCAGGTCGCTAGCCATAAGACCGGGTTGTAACAATAATAATCAGACGAGGCTAGGGCCAGTTCGTGTTTAATTTACGGTCTGATCTGATGCTACCTTCTGTAGAACACACGTCACCGAATTGGCCTGGATAGCGGCCTGGCTCCTCATAGCTTCGTAGAATCTACGAAACCATGATTGTGCCCAACCACCATCGCCGCCGAATAACTAAATTGTCTTATTCTATGTCATCATCATCATTATCATCATTTGCCAGCCATACGGCTCTCACTCGCTGAGGGCATGGGCCTTACCAAACTCTCGCATGGTAGTCGAGGCCAAAGGAACCTGAGTCTCACACGTGACGTGAGAGCTCCCCTTTCGTGTCCATACCGCGGGGACCCGAGCCGTCTTGGTATGCGGTTTTGTAAAGAGTTTCCCTCTCTTGGCCATTGCTGGCATTGGACGTACATCTTCTACCATGTTGGTATCAGATTTTACCCTCTCGACAGTGTCCAGGCAAGTAGGAGGGTTTGTCTCGGTATTCGTTTGTTCTCTTCTCTAAGGCGTTATCTGTTTATAACGAGTCACGAGTGACAAGTAGCGAGCGACCACACACACCTGTATAGATATACACAGGCATACATATGCACATCTGCCCTAAACGAGTCTCAAGTAGCCGGTCGCAAGTGATTATTAGCCCTGTCGCGCAATAGCAATCCTTTCATCATGGTAAGCTAATCTAACTAAGCTTCCCCAAGCTTCTTCTTCCCAGTAGAATCATAAAAATCAGGAAAATTACAGGATAGATGTTGTAGTTTATATGTCCATCTCTTCAAAAATGGATACATTATTTCTTGAACGTCCAGAATCAAAGCCATTCAATCTACGTTTTTCTATCATCCTCATGATCCATCCATTCTTCGATTCTTTCCAGTCTAGATACGGAGATCCATTTGAATCGATTTCCCAGTATATAATTTTTAAGTTCTTCTACAGGTCACTTCAACAAGTTCATATTTGAAAAAAATGCTCCTCACACTCGTCAGCTATCGACTGCTGCAATCTTAATTAATATTCGTCAATGGTAATTCGTAATTCGAATGGTGATCAAAATACAAAATGTTCCAATATTGGAACACTGGGCAAAATATGGGTTAATAATGGGGTAATAACTCGCACACTTTTGGCTATGGCCATGATGTTAATAATGGGGTCATGTCAGCTTTACATATTGCTACATCTTTAATTAAAATATATAATCCTTTAACTGCTGAGAGGTTTCGTTGCTATGAAAACAACAACGATATATCGTTGTTTAGCAGTCACATGGTTAAAAATGATAAATAAGTATTCAAACGATTATCTTTATATGTTATAATAAAGAAAATAGTATTAATTAGACAACATTTATTAATTAATGCTTAGCTCGAGTATTTGTTCAAATTAATTACATATATTTAAGTTCAGATATTTCACGAATAACAACGAAATTTATTGAACTCTGGGGATTATGTTTATTAAGTTTTCATTAGTTTTAAGTTATTAAATCATGGTAAATCGAATAATTTAAGTCGTTGACATGGTGGATGGTGTTTTTAATAATTTTATGAATTAAGATTGAAATAACGTTTTTAATGGTTATTTAAATCCATCCATTCTTTATCTGAAATTTATTGAACAGAATAATTTTGAGATGCGTGTAAATTACCATCGGTTTCCGGAATTTGGTCGTAAATCATGGTCCGTTAATCACGACAGCAATTTTCTTGCCCACCCAAGGTGCATGCAACATATTTTCAATAGTTAATGTAAATAGCGATAAAAGCATCTTATAACTCGCGTTTATAGCTTTTATACGCCGTTCCATTTTCAGAATTTCGCTAGCATTTTTGGCACTGTTTTACTCCTCCGCCCTCCCGCTCCCGCGCTTCGTTCCGCTCCCCCATTCCCCGAATGCGCTGCGTTTGACGGCGCTTCAAGTCGCAATCGCGAAAGCAATTTCCATTGTTGACGCTTTTCGTTTTTATTGTCATTTTTTTTTATCCACCGCATATCAATTATGCAGATGTGTGACGGGTCGAATATAAATAATTACCTCCTCTGGGCATGCACGACGGTAACTCTGCGAATTAGTCACACATTGTTGATATTTTGGCCTCGGTCTAACAAAGGACGGCTGATTGAGCGTTACACAACAAATGTCGTTAATATGCCGAATGTCGGCTATCGATTTCGTGCCCGGAGAGTGTGATCGAGGAGATAGCCAATTTTACACGGTCATCAATTATATGATGGTAAAAAAACTGTTAATCTTTGACGACGGTCGTAGAGCAAACTGGTAGTGCAGTCGCTTATCTCGCTCGATAATTTAGATATTTCGGTTGGGGCGATACAGAGTACGCAGCAGCCAGACAGAGCTCGTTCCTCTCCTCTGGAAAAAGGTCGAGTTGTATAATAAAACAATTAAGGGAACATTCCGGGCACGTTCGCCTTTGTCGGCTTAAGAGCTGGCGGGATTACAAATTGAATGGATCCCTCCCAGTAATTCTATACCGAGCTCTATTTTGTTATTCAAAAAATAATTCCGAACCTACCCCGCGATTAGATCGACTGATGATCTCGTTACGCGACCGAGATTGTTACTTAAATTTTTCAATAATTTGGCCTTAAGCATTTAAAGCCAGCTTTGCGCTTCGGCCATAAATGGTAATGGTTCGTAGCTGGAAGACGAGTGCCATTATGTCGGTTTCGGCGGAGACCTCGTGTATATGGTAATGAGGGCGGTCACCATCGCTCCCCCCCTCCCTCCTCCGGATCCCTAAACCCCTATCTGAAGAGCCGGGGGTGCTGGGGGTCGAAATTTAAACTGCTTCCTGCTCGAGGCACGTGTTTATATAACCGGGACACGCTTGTTTGTCGCCATATCGGTGCTCATATGACGCACTCTCTCGCCGAATTCGATCCCGGTTTTTAAATTTTCTCAGGAAGTTTTTTTTTCGGGCACAGGCGTCCGGAATAAAAAATGAATCTTCCCGTCCGTTTTCCATTTTCATTTTTCATGCGCAATTTTCGACATTTCCTTCCCGGCCCCCCCCGTTGCGGGAGAGCGTGTACACTTGACGATAAAAAATCGTCTCCGCCGCCGCCATTATATGGCGAATTTTCAGCCGAGTTTGCACACCCGTTTTTATCATCGGTTCGGCTTATTTTGATTGTCGCCATTAAAACTTTTGTCACGCATGCGAAGTTCCCGGCAACGAGCGATCCAAGATTGTTTTATTGCCGGCCGGGCACACGTCGGGAACCATAAAATGTTTAATAACCAACCCAGAGCCTGGGGAGGGGTGGGATTCTATCGGAGAGGGGTGGTTTGCCGGATCTATACGATGGCAACAACAGCCACTCCGCCATGGACACCTGGTCGGATATAAATCATATATGGGGGATAATTGAATTGTCGATTTATTTCTTCATAAACTTGCTGTAGTTTATATAAATACATATTTTTATTAAACCGAATTGAGTGCGACGAGGGGCATGCAACACGCCGCAAAATTCATAATGAAAAAAAATGGCATTTATTCAACAATATTAATTTTTATCTCCTCAATGTTGGCAAAACGTCGTCTATTCAGTTGTTACGATGTCAAAGTTTGTTCAAAAATTCTTTTCCCATATAAAAAATGATCCAGTCCACCACAACACGTAAAAAATCGTTTCAATAGTCAATAATAAGCTTCGAATATGAATATCGATGTCAAGATACGTCATGGTCATCGTCAAAATTTGATCGCTTTTTTCTTTGAATAATTGTTCAATGTGTAAATATTACAACAGTTTTTATTTGAGAAGGTTTCCTATGCTGTCGATTAGATGGGCTTGATTAATTAGTAGAGTACAATTAACCCTCCTATAGCGCTCTCTGCTATAGCGTGTGCGATCCCTTTTAGAGCACCGCTTTCTACAAAACGAAATAAACGCCAATACCCTTTGGTTAACAACAAAAAGAAAAATGTTTGATGTGTTGATTTCGTTCAATTTACAAAATACAATAAAAAAACGTAACCCCAAATTTTGTATAGAGGGCAGATCTCTGTAGCGCGGTTCCTATCTCGGTGCTATAGGAGAGTTGACTACAGTGGAACCCCCAATTACACTATCGAATTACGCGCTGAGTTGAAATATTCGCCGCAAATCCCCCAATTGGGCGGTCGCATTCACATACAGTCAAACGTTGGCTAGCGTCTGGCGCGCAAAATCGGCTACCGCTCCCCTGGTGGAAACCAAGATTGCAGTCCCGATTTTAGTGTTGAGTAGAGGTTTAACGCTACCGTATTAATATATATTTGGAGGTGATCCGCATAGCCAATGAAGTGCGGCGGTGCACAATGAGAAAGAAAGATACTCAAGTTACCATTTTTTTTTTTTAAAATTTATGTTATTCTACTCTTTTATTATAATCATAATAAATATATATTTTTTGATAAGTGCAATGAAAAAATTTGTGTTCGAAACGTCAGACGCGTTTTGCAAAGTAACATTTCTCAGTCTTAGTCAATTACATACACATCTCATTTGAATTTTATTAATATTCCATAAAAAAACATGGCTGAGTGATGATGAGATGCGATGGTAAAAAAATACAATTGAATCAGTCAACGCATAAATTTTTTAGACTTAAAAAAATGTCATAATTGTTTCATCTAGATATAAATTATTTAAGATGCTGTATAGATTAAATAGTATACTTGATTATGTATACGTATGATATAATATGTCTTTAATGTTGAAATTACACTACGTTCTATATTATAATATATTGTCGTAATGAGCGTGCCACAACCTTTACGAAGATTTAGATCCGCTGATGATAATAGAGTGACGGAGATTACTGCGAGGCACCGCGGAGAATTTGAATTATGTTGATGAAAGTGGTGGAGGTTTTGCCTCGAAATTGAGTTATTAATGATGACGGAGGATAATTTATCTGTTGTTGTGGACTAACAGTCGAGAAAATTATTCACGATGGAGCGAGTGGGTGGAGAGCCACCTCTCGAGATCTGAAGAAACTTCGGAGACGATTATCGCAACGGTATCGCAAGACGGATCCCGGCAACCGATATTATTACACGGATCAAGTAATTTGTTCCACTTTGGATGCCGATGTTTTTGGCAGCTGGTTTTTCTTATGATATTTGCGTGTGATAAAAAAAAAGTAGTGGGTAAGGCAATATATCGCCGAGGGGGTGGCGATGCGACGTCGACGCTGCCGATAACAATTAGCGGAGGCCTTTGTCTAGCCGGCTTGCTAGCGTTGGAGTAAGTGCCCCCGACGTTCCACCCATCCACCCACGGCCCCCCCTCGGGCTGTGTTTAACCGGCGTCTGCCGCCAACCCCAGGCAATCACATTGGTAAACCGGAAACCGACAATTTCCATAACAAATATACTGGCGATCGACGTTTGTTCCCGCCTTTTAGAATCGCGACGTTGACCGAAATAACTAGACCCGCAGATTATGCAAAGTGCATTAGGGATTATTTTTTGGGAATCACTGTATGCGCTATAACTCCTTTAGTGATATATTTTATCAATCTGCTATTCACTTTCGTTTATTACGCTTTTCATCAAAGCATTGGAATTCTATAACCATTGGTGTTATTTTATATAGAAAATTTCAAATATTTACTTTACTTAAGTAACTGTCGAAATAAATCTTCTATCGTTCATATTTGTGAATTTATTCACGTTTTATTTAGCATCCATTGGTGAAGAAGTTATTGAAGTAATTTTTTTGTCCATATAAAAGATCTCAGTTCCGAAAAATTACTACTTTCTAAAGTATCAGATTAAGCAATCAGATTAGCATCAAATGCATTTAGATAATATTACTTTAATCACAATAATGCTATTCTTTAGTCGGTATCCGTATCTCTGAGGTTCGTTTGCATTCTTGAACCGAATCTCCATGGTTGTACCTCTCCAGAATCCTCTGCATTCCGCATCTCGCATCACAGCTCCTACGGTGGAGCCTACAGTTCCTCCATCTTCACTTGGCCGCCCAACCATTATTTATTTTTCTGGTTTAATTAAATTTTCCAACTATGCACTTCCAATCAATTTACATTCCCACTATCAACGTTCAAATCCATGCTTCTGGGCAAATACTTCTCTAACTTATGGAAGATGGCACTTCTATTTATATCTTGTCGATTGTTTTCAAATTAATTCAAGTTTTTAAACCACTTTTTTACGGAACTATGAGGAGCCAAGCTGCTATTCACTTCTTCAACGGCTTCACTATTAATTATTGCTGGCGTCCTTCCGCTCGACCTTGAAATCCAGCTGAGGGCCGTCAATTTTTGCTTTAAAAAAAAACAGTGCTGTTGTCGTCGGCACCACTACAATTTTCCCAATCG
Source organism: Philopotamus ludificatus (assembly GCA_022495035.1). Classification (NCBI taxonomy): domain Eukaryota; kingdom Metazoa; phylum Arthropoda; class Insecta; order Trichoptera; family Philopotamidae; genus Philopotamus; species Philopotamus ludificatus. The sequence goes on from JAGXCT010035283.1 coordinate 34,231, forward strand.
AGGGCGAATCTGTGGCAACTCTAAAATCACGCGTCTGCGAATCGGCTCTTGATCACCTATCTCTTCTTTTGCGATATCAGAGCCAGGCTTAATTGTTGCTGGTTATTCCACAGACTTCTGGGTCAGTCAATTCCTGACTGGCCGCGGTAATTTCAAGGCTAAACTTAAATAGTTTAACCTTGTAGCATCTCCACATTGCTGGTGCGGGCACGTCTGTCAGGATTATAGCCAGGTTCTGTGTTCCTCTATGCTGTCCGATGCGGCATTTCCCCTACGAGTCTTCCCGGCGGAGGGCCCTATCGGACACATGACCTGGACAGCAGTGTAATTTGGTAAAGGGCATTTGCTCGCTTTGCATCGACTTTCGGAGAGTTGTGCAAAGCTACTTTCTCTCTCTTTTCTCCTCTTAAAAAAGTGTAGCATTAAATTTTAACATCACGCGTTTCAAGAAAAATCTGCTTTTGTTGCACCGAATGATCTGGCCTCAAGCCGGTATATGCGGTGTGGGTTGATGGCAAGGGATGGAACTGATGGAAGCTGTGTCAGACCGATCTGACACAGCTTCATCCTGGGTACCTAAGTACCGACGGTGTCATGAGGATGATAGAAAAACGTAGATTGTGTCAATCTTTGAGGAGTTCGACATACAAAAAACAACATCTATCCTGTAACTGTCCCGAATTTTACGATTCTACTGGAAAGATGAAAAGAATAAGCTTGGGGAAGTTCACATAGAATAAGACAATTCTATTCT
>JAGXCT010035283.1:35192-67730 GCA_022495035.1 Philopotamus ludificatus
CCTGACCCGTATTCGAAGAGCCTAGATAACCTGGTGGACGACCGTCACAGTCCTGACATCAGGATTGATACGGACGTGTCTCTGCTGGAGATATTGTCCTCCAGGTGGCAAAGACCCGTCTCAGGGTTAAAAGGCCACTTAAATCAAATCGAATCAAAATCAATGACCCACTTATATATAAGGTAGATGGATGGGTGATGAGCATATCCAGGTATATAGATGGATGATGAATCTATAATCTCCCAGATTGGCTACGACGCATGATGTATTGAGTTTACCCATCCAATTTTCTATTACATTATGCAATCTCTTCACTTAGTTTTTATGAGGTTCTCTGGTTTTTATAAAAATGTTTTATGAACAGAAAGCTAGAGCCAAATTTGCTGAATTTTGCTATATTATGCATAAGTGGAGACGATATTATTATCGAACGACCTAATATTTTTGTTCCGCAGTGTGTTCGTCCATTTGCACCCCATTCTCTTCTCCTTCCGGCACGCGGCAAGTCTCCAACATTTTACTTTCTCCATATTCCACTTTGTTCTTTCTCCACCCCGCCCCAGACGGCATCAGCGCCGACTCGCTGTGTTCTTCAGTAGGTTCGTGCGGCGAATCGCAATATGGCTATCACGTGACGCAAATATTATATATCGATTTCGGCACGCGAACCTCCACAGCCGCGACGGCTACACATCCTCCGATGTGACTGCATTCCGACATCTTGCGAGCGGTGTTATGCAAGCGACGATTGTTGGCCAAATCTAAATGAAAAATAATGAACTTATCCGCGCATAAGTGCGACCATGATTAATGGAAATGAAATGTCAGCGGTGCAACGACTACGCGACTTGATTTATCATCGGTCCATCATCATAAGTCACGATCTCCATCCACCCGGCGGCTCGTAATGACTCCACAATTACCCGCGCCGGCAATGCTCGGGACATAAAAGTGATTGGCGCGAATAATCATTTGGCAATCGATCAACCGGAGACGATTCGCAGCCGGAGTTATTCCACCATCAGCGCTGTTGTAAATCATCGGATCTGCGAAGCGGTGGCCGTTTGCACAATTGCCATTATTAGCCCGAGTCTCCAGCGGTCAATCCTCCTCTACCAACACAATAAGTCAATATTTTGAATATATTTTAAACAACCCTCGTATAATATGCAATGCATTACGAAACGAATGTATAATAATTGTTATTTCTTTTTTTTTTCCAGGAGTATTGGTAGTTAATGTGACGTGGAGAGGGAAAACCTACGTTGGAACACTTCTAGACTGTACCAGGCACGACTGGGCACCTCCTAGGTATTTAAAATAACATCATTTTTGTTCAAAATGTAACTTTACAACGTTCTGATTGTTTCATTTGTCTTTTTCAGATTCTGTGATTCACCGACGGAGGAGTTAGATGCTAGAACCCCCAAAGGACGCGGTAAGCGCGGGCGTGCCGCCGCTCCCGGAGATCTCAGCAATTTCACCGAAACCAGATCGTCTGTACATAGCAAATTAAGAAATGGCGGAGCGAAAGGAAGACGCGGAGGAGCGTCGGGAGTACCGTCCGGAAGCACCTCTAGGGAAGTCCCCTCTCCGCCTCCCCCGTCGCGAGCGGAATCAGTCTCGTCGCCGGTAGCCAATTCAAGCAACAAGAGGAAAGCTCGAGCGTCCGAAGAGGACTCTCCAGCTAGCAAACGGCGGACTCCCGCCAGTCCTCCAGCCTCACCCGCCTTACTGGAATGTCCAGAACCTAATTGTTCTAAAAAATATAAGCATATTAATGGCCTTAAATATCATCAGTCACACGCACACGGCGCGATGGATGATGACGAGGTTAAAGATATTGCATCCATGTCTGAGAACGACGAATCCAACATGGAAGCGCCTAGTCCCATCGGACCCGTGAAATCTCCGGAGAAGATTCAAGAGCCCGGCACACCAAAGAAGGACGAGAGACAGGACGCGAGCACGCCGGCGCCGGCTGCTCGTGCGCCTACTCCTCCGCCACCGCCCGCTCCTGTGCCGACGACGCCTGCGGTTCCGGCAACTCCTCCAGTCATATTGCCGGCTGCTGCCCCGCCGATCATATCTACTCCCGTGCCTGAGACTAAGCCGGCTCTCGTGAAACCCGGCGTGCTTCGGTTCGGACCTCAGGAAGATTTCCCAGTCACTAGCTTTATTAATAAGCCCGCAGGGCCTACCCCTCCGGTGGCGTTGGCCACGTCACCCCCAGTGGCGACTCCCGTCGTTGCCGCTCGTCCGCCTGAACCAGTCATTCCACAATTCACTCCTCAATCTACGCAGAGTCGTCAAACTCCCCCACCTCCACCCCTACAGCACTCTCACACGGTGCTCTCGCAACTTCCCATTTCCAATCATGTGCAACATCCGTCGCAACCAAATCCTCAGATTAACACTGCCCTTCCTCAAAATATTGGACCTCCCAACCATCAAAAGGGCCCTCCTCCTTCACCTCAAAATTCTCAATTTAAGGTAAAACCCACCGCAGCTTTAATGCCCCCCTTAGATGATAAAAAGTTACAAGATAATAGACTCTTAAATAAACCTCAACAACCAATTAAGAAGACCAAAAATAATAGAAAATCTCCAGCAGGCAGTCCGTTACCGCCGGAACAAATTTCATTCGGAATTGAAATGACGGGCAGAGACGAAGTGACGAGTCCTGCTTATTCAGATATATCTGACGATACGGCGCCGCCTCTTGAATCTGATTCTGACAAAGCAAAAATGTTAGGAGACAAGAAACAAGACGGTCCACCGTTGACGCATGCGATGCCCCCCGGCTACATGTATCCGTTCTACGGCCAAGCTCCCTACCTCGTGCCTTCTGTGCAAACCCAACCTACCGATCAGATAAAACAAAAGGATGATCCAAACAAAATATCAGACGGTAAAAACTTATCCGAAAAAGATAAAAGAGATGGACACCCCGATAATCTTGCATCTCAAAAATTATTGCCTCAACATTACTATTCGTATAGTTATATGCCACACGGATATCCTTATAACATGGATCCGGGATATGCCCCTGTATCGATGGTTCCTGAAGACAAATTGAAAGAACACGACAGGGAGAGGGACAGGGAAAGGGAAAGAGACAGGGACCGAGTGAAGGAGAGTCCGAGCCCGGCTGAACACAGTAACGGCAAACCTCCTTCAACACAGCAGCCCCTAGTGATACCCGGAAAATCAAAACAGCAAGATATGCTGAAAGACGGTAAACATCCGAATGAGAACCATCAAATATTGAAAGAGAGCATAGAAATGAAATCGCAAATGAGTCCCTATATGTATCAACGACATCAAGCGCAACAGCAGCAACAGGCACAGCAGCAGCGTACTGATGAAATGCATAGGTACTTGTTGCTTCTTCATCTTCCAATCAATATTATGCATAACACAACCATTCATTTCAATTTAATAATACGACGCTTGTACTTTTCAGGTATTACATTTACACGGAACAGCAGAGGCGGAAAGAGAACAACGCCCTGAACATGGAAAACGCCGCAGGAAAAGGATCGTTGGTGCAACAATCGCCGATATCGAATAAGTCGCAGTCGAATCAAAACATTTCGTCGAAACCGCCGTCGATTAAAGACGTCAAATTAAACGACGAAGGTTCAAAGTTATCCTCGAAGGAGGATATCAAACCGATCAAGCAAGAGGGCCAGAAACCCACGATGGAAACGACGGGGCCTCCCCCCGCTCCGACGTCGCAATACTATTTGCATCCATCGTATATGGGCGGACCTCATTACGGCGGAATACCGTTCGATCCGATGTACCGCGGCATGAATTCCATGTTGGTATCGGGTCCATACGGATCGGGCCCGTATTTGCATCCGTCGCCGATGCCGAGGTATCACGCGCCGGAAGATTTGAGTAGACCACCGCCACCGACTAAGGCGTTGGATCTACTGCAACATCATTCGCAATATTATTCGTCGCATAAGATTCACGAGTTGCAAGAGCGAGCGTTGAAATCTCCGACGCCGAAAGCTCCCGGACCGGGAGGAAGTCCGGGCGGGAGCACGATCGGCAGCAGTAATTCGGCGCCCGGCCCTTTAGCTACGCCTCCCGCTAAATCGGGAGCCCCACCGCCGACGACCCCGACGGATTCCGTCGCGGGGAAGGAAGCGCGGTCACCGCCGCCGCAGCGGCACGTCCACACACACCACCACACGCACGTCGGTTTAGGCTATCCGATATATCCCGCATCTTATGGAGGTAAGCCTTTAGTGCGTCCCTGACAATAGCCCCTGCCTTCAGCTCCGGCCCCACCCCCTGCGGGCAGAGCTTAAGACTGTTGACGGGTATTGATCAATGTGTTTAAGGATTCTAACGAACAGATTAATAATACAAACTGTGTTGATTGGAGAATTGTTTTTATTTTGTATCTTTGACTGTTTATATGTTGTTATGTGCGATGAGCTATTTAAATTTTAGGAAAAAAAAATATAAATGCTTAGATGATTGTACAATTGTATCATAAGACGGAGGATCAATTAGACCCCGATCATGTTATTTTGTGCTAATAATTTATTAACTGCTCAGCGTGATTTTCTTCATTGGTACATGACTTGTAAAATGCTTCGATATTTTACGTATGACGTAGTTGATAAAGCGATCGCTTCATTTGTACACCATATTGGTGATTATAGACTATAACGTCGGATTAGTTTTGTTTTTAGATAATAGATTAGGTGAATATTTTTTTTTTGTTTTATTATTCAAATGTGAACTTTGACAAGTGAGATAAAATACTGTATAGTCGTCGTTTAGGTATAATGTCATACATTGTAAGATGATTAAATATATGATTATAAAAAAAAAAAATAAGAAATGATACTACAGTATTTGTGCTATTTTAAGTCACGATTTTTTTAGGTGTTGTAGACAAATCTGTGATAAAGAAATTCTTTGTTTATAATACATTCATTCTCAATGTGTGATTTTGATTTTTTTTTATCAGTTTAATACATAGATGCTATTTAGATAAAATTTCCCATTGTATTCGTATTTTTGTACTTATGATTTTTCAGCCATGGAATTAAATTGTTAAGTGGCGGTTTAGCCTAGTACAAAATATATTTGTTAAAATGAAAATTTTCATTGTCACACCGCAGATACAAGGAATGCCTAGGCTTAATTAAAAAAAATAAATGTTATATTATATATCAATCTCAAATCTTATTACTAATTATCACATGTTATTTTCTGCTTTCATTGTGTAATTTGTTAAGATTCATACAAAAAATGATGGTTTTTTACTGTAATATAAATTTTTATATTGTAAACGGTCTATAAAAATCCAGAAATTATTAGGACGTTAGATAAAGCACATATATAAAAGTGTGTACGGGATATAGTGTTAATGTTAAGGATGTAGCCGACATGCGGATTCGTGTATGACGATTAATGTTTAAGGATATACTGTTCACTGCCATTGATTCATCGCCATTGATAATGTGTATATATTTTTGTTGCGTTGAAAAAAATAATAAATAATATTTGTCTTCCAGAACCAACACATAATTGTCGTAGAGTACAACGAAATGCGGACGAACGCATCCGTTTTGTCGGAAAATTCGACGTCGCTCGACCGTTTTTGTGCATACACGTTTTCGCGACAGGACGGATTCGTTCCGGAATATTTTTACATATAGTTTTATATAAATCGTCGATAATAACATCGGTACAATATTTCAAATTCGATTGAATCACAGTTATAATTGAAAAATCCAAAGATAGTATAATAATTTTATTTTACTTTTTGTATCGTCAATATGATAATATTTTTGACGTACTATAAGTACGCTTATAGTCTGTGGCTGTGAATCATGGACCGGAAACATCTTACCAATATATATATTTTAATGGCGATTCAATTGGAGAAAATCACACGGTTCGAGATTATTTTTTAATTATATAAAATCGTTTTCATTGTGATGCTCTCGATCCTATGCGAATTAATTTAATTTAAATTTTAAACAATGTCTACAAGGGTTTGATTAAGTAGTGTGTGCGGATTTTGTCTTGATTTACGACGATGCGATAGGTGATTTGTCTGTACATTTTTAATTAGGATATACTAGTGATGTAAATGATTTCATTTTTTTTTTGTTGTTAATTATGCTCGTTTCATAAATCGATAGTTCAAAAATAAAATTATCGGCTGAGATCTTAATTCTAATGGGGGGCTGTTTGTATTGCAGCGGCCGTGCTAGCTAGTCAACAAGCGTCCGCGGTCACAGTCATTAATTCGTTCCCGCCAAAGTGATTGCTGCAACGTTCGACACCCAAATTTCGGCCGATACGACGGAGCAGATAATAATTATTGCAGAGTACAAAGAAGCGCAAGTGAAACGTACGAAGTATTATCGGTCGACGGCTCTTATCGCCCGATGCCAGCGTCGAGTCTGACAAACTTTGTATACTTATATTTTTATATAGTATTTGAGACGCCGGGGTATCTGATCCCATTAGGTCTAGGATTGTGATACATTTTCATGTTGTACCTGTTCTATTGACCGTTGAATAATGCAGTTTAATAAACCTTTACGCTTATTAATATAATAAAAGATGTTCGACTTTCTGTTTTTTTTTTATTATTTTTTTTTTTTTATAATTTTTGTACATATATTTTTTTAAATAATGTAAACTTTTGTATATTACGTATATATTAAAATTGATTCACAAACGAAAGCAGAAAGTTACAAAGGTGATGTGTATAATCAATCACAAAAAATTGTATTGTAACAACGTGATAGTTGTTTAACTTTATATTACTCGGTGTGCTATGTGTAAAATAAATTATTGAGATATATTTATGTAGTGCGAAGATATATCAAAATGAGAATTTTGATAACCCTGCCTCATAGAGTTTTATATCCACAGCATTCCATGAACATACAAATGTATTTTTTTTTTTTTTTGTATATTGTATTTATAAATATGTGTGTGACGAATGTGGAAGTGTTTCAGACACTAGAGGGTGCACAAACTTTTAAGTGTTGTAATTCCCAATAATAATTGTTAAATCAATGTGTGATGTGGTTGTCGTTTTATAATAAAAAAAAATATTGTGAAGAATATGGATAAAACCACACCACGATGCTTTTATTTTTTTAGAATTTGATTGTAAATGAAAAATGAAAAGTCCTGTTTATAATTCAGTTGTAATATGTTGGCATTGTCTCGCATTTGTGTTGTAAATAGTGTAATTAAATGCTTTTATATCTCACAGTCATAGTTTATCAATATTCTGTAGACTGAGTAAATAATAATTTATGATCATGTTCATAATTCCGATTTAAGGAAAACAAAAAAAAATTATATATATACATGATGATACATATACATATATGTATGTTGATTGTGTATTTTTTTTTATTGTATTAATTATCAATTTTGATTTTTTTTTTCTTAGAAATTATAAAAAAAAGAAATAAATCGAAATATTTCTTCTGGTTTTGCGCCTTTTATTTAATAATCACCCTTCCTAGGACATACGAAAATTTCACATGTATACTTTTGACATTAACAACGATATGAGTAACAGTCTTTACCCCCAATAACACTATCCCAACTTACACGGTCCCAATTCTAGTGTCAGTTGGGAGTTAACTGTATTAAGTTTAACATTTTATTCAGTTCAATTGGAGTTCAGCTATACAAAAAGCTTTGATGTTAAAATTCACACATCCTTTGATTTACACTCAACTCTCTTTTTACTCGATTTTTAAATAACACAGTCCAAAATAAAATAATGAATACATATTTTTACATGAATTATTTGTTCCAACACGATTTCCAGAAATAATTATATTAACACTTTACTGACCGCACAATTTCGCCAAAAATTTACGCCTAATCGTAAACATTTTGGAGAACCGAATCTCAAAAAAATATTTTATCTAAAAAATGTCGGAAACCTCTGTCCATAAAATGTTCATACTTTGAGATTTTTATTGTTTCATAATGTAAAGTATGCGTAGATAGCTGTGGATAGCAGTTGGCTGAGACAGGACGCCAACGTGGCGTAAGCGGATGTTAAAGTGTTATGGCTTGTAGGTAACATGCATATATTTCGATAATGCGAGTTAACCGCGATTGAGCTAAGTTCGTATTTGGATAGGTGTCCAACAAAAACTATGAATTCAAGGAATTCTTTATACTTATTTATATCTTATAACACTGGCCAGGGGGTATGTTAGAGGAAGACATCCATTATTCATTTATGTGGGTAGTTTGGCGTGTTGGAATTAATTAATTTAATGCCTTCTATCTTGCGTTATAAATATTTATATAAAACAAATAATATAAATTTCAATTTAACTGAAATAATATTAAAAATTAATCCTGTGTTGTGGTTTGATACTTGGGAGAATATTAATATGAGAGACTCATTCTCGTTGCATCTTTAAAGTCTTTAGAATGTTTATCAAATTTTTATATGGATGAATAGCGTTTTGAAATCTTTCTTTTATGCCATTCATCCATCGTTGTCAAATAAATAAATGAATAAATTATATTTTGTATTTTCAAATTTGCACGTTTTTGCGTCAGGATCGCATTGCATACGGTGGGGGCTTAACAATTCTACCAACGTCAATCAGTGTGGAAAAAAAAGTAAACCAAAGCCAGTAAGGATTCTAATAACAAAAAACTCAGAAGTGGATAACAGATTTCCTTGTAACTAGAAATTCAACCAGTCATTAGTTTCTATCACATTAGACGTGTCAAGAATTTTAAGCGATGAAAGCGAATTTTGTTCAATCCTTTAAAATGTGGGTGTAAATTATCAAGTAGCAATGACTAGAAACAAATCCGATACTCTTCTCCGTTTAATTCAATCCGCCGCTATGTCGCTCCTTCTTCCGGTAAGTTTCAATGATGTAGTGTGCCTCTGCGCACAGTCCAATTAACTCAGCTTTTCCTCCGAAAACGCTGATTGTCCCGCATCCTCAACACGTGACTGACCCACCGGAAACTGGCCACTCTGATGACAGCTGTGATTAGTATGTCCTTGTATTTCTGGTACAGTTTCTTGTTGCTTCGGATGCACCATTCGACATCATCGAATACAGCTCCAAATATTTGTCCGGATATCCAGTTGTCGCTCATCGTGTTTTGTCAAAGCCCAATATTCAGATCCGTATGTTAGGACAGACCTGATGAGAGCCATGTAGAGCTTAACTTTAGTCTTCTTTGAGAGGAATCTTGACCGTAAATGCTTTTGTGCAAGTCCAAAGTAGCACCGTTTTGCCGGTATGGTTCTTCTTCGTACTTCCAAATTGGTTTCATTATTTTTAACCTGTTATTATTTATAAAATTGAGTTTGAGACTAACTAGTCCTTCTAACTTGCATACAGACGTCATGTCCCACGAGATATTAAAAAATGACCGCAATTGACTTGTAATTTATTCATTACACTTTTTTAAACAAATACAAAAAGTTTGGGACATGTAAGATTTATATTAAAAGAGTTATTCGAGAAAAATCAAAAACTTGGGGTCCCAAATAGCTAGGTAAAAAAAATGTAATTGAAAGCTGCTCTTTGTCTTTCAGGCAATAAGAGTTCCTTACGTAGCTTATTCGTATTTGATTTTGAATGTTAGAACTAGAACAATTTCCCACCTCCCAAACCAGCACAGTTCCAAACGTTGTAGAGCTAGGATAGTTTTGCTCGACCTAATCGCCATTTGCTTTCCAATTGCCTCTTCATGATAATCTATAGAGGGTAATACTTCGCTCCCTAGATAATGTGTATGAAGTATTCAATTGTACAGTGTATAACGATGTTCAGAAGCTTCTGCTCATTCTGAAGAAGTTGAGTAAAGTTTCATTCATATTCCTTCCAACCAATCTTTATTATTTTTCAGTAGTCCCACATTTCAAACACTTACATGCAAAAAAGCTGACAATAAGAGTAACTAGGATATATTTCCTAAATCATTCCAAAAATTACCATCATAATCCTCATCTATTGGTTCTCATAACTTAATGATTTAAATTAAATCATAAAGAATTTTTTTGCTTGTGCAAAATTAAAAATATTTCTAATTATGCAACAATAACCGTACAAACTTGCAATTATCATTGCGTTCACTATATATTTATTCCTAAAATACCTTTCTGACAGCCGCGTGTTTGTAATTATGAAGATTTACGAACATTTCAGAGAGCGTACGTTCATAAACTATAAGCTAGAATTAAAAGGGGGATAAGATCCGTTCACATATTTCAAAAGATTAATTATATATTAATCATTAGGCACAATTTTAAATTTGTACAAGTTGTACAATTACAGTAATGCTTCTTTTGGCCTTACCCCTATTAACGCTAATTCGATATAACGCGGTCTGCTCGAAGCCAAAATCTTTATCTTCTAAATCTACGTTTGTTATTGTGCACCGTGTTCATTAGCAGTAAAACAGTTACTACGTAAAACGTTTTTAATTTAATATTAATTTATCTCATTTAACGCTGTATCGTTAGGTTAAGAAAGCATTCTAAGCGCTAAACGAAACATAAAATTAAAAAGTATAATAACAAATTAGAATGATCAATTAAGTAAAATCTACTAATGGAATCCAAAAGTATCAGAATCTGTGGGTTAACTCTTTAAATTAAAAATAATCTCATAAACAATATGGTAAATATGACAAAGAAACGCTGAAAAAGGGAAAAACACTTTTGGTATAATGTGTAATATATTTTTTTATTTTAAATATGTTAAAATTAATTAAGCAAATGAATAAAGCTAATATTTATTCGAGACGTTGATATTTATTATTATTGTTGATGTTATATTTTGGTTATGGTCATATTTATAACTTTGGGGGCAAAGTGGCTTCCGTTCGAATCCGGCCGGCTATTTGATTTTGAGCTGTCATTCGAAATTATAGTGCTTTGTTTATATACATTAAACGTTTAAATAATTACTTTCATAATGAATTATGACATTGAGATGCTGTCTCAAGTGTACGATGACATTATAAATAGAGATTTGACGTGAGAAAAAAGTTTTTGTTTTGTTTTGATATTAAAAATATTTGAGGTTAGAAATTTATTATTATCAACTACAACTTGACATTTTGTTTTATAGTGGAATAAATTGGTTGATGGAAAATCATGACATCAATCCAAACATAATACTTCCTTGCAAAGGAATGAACATATTACACCTCGCCGTGGGAATCGATCCCATTGCATTTTCGGAAGAAGTCACTCGAATTATTTTATATAACGGCGGTGATCCTAATTCATGGTAAGTTTTTATTTTGCAATCTGTGCAATAAAATACGTGCGAATTAAATTTGTAAATAATTTATTTTAGTACGGACGAAGGCTTAACACCTCTTCATGTCGCTGCAACGTGGGGACGACATAACATTGTTAAAATGTTGCTCGATCACGGAGCTGATCCATACATAAAAGACGAGGAAAATAAAACTGCTTTAGATTATGCGATGGATAGTCACAATATCCAAGTAATTGACTGCTTATTAGAATATTTCCAAAAAGATAAATCTGATTTATCCGATTCGCCACAAAAATATAGTTTTAAATTAGGTAAGAATTATTTTCGTTGAATTTTATATTTTCTTAAACGATTTACGATTAAAAATATTTTTTTTAGATAAAGTTATAATCGATAATGGATTATTGAAAGGTGAATATAGTCTATATGAATCTGTAGACGATTGTGAGAGCGAGAGTGACAATAGTTCGATTAGAAAATTTAATTATGTAAAAGATTGGTGTAGAAACAATTCAAAATCAAATTACGACTTTTTAAACCGGAGCCAAGAATTATTCAGAAACAAAAATGGCGATATTATGTTTAGAAAACCGTTATCATGTACAAATATCACGAAATGTGATGTGAAGGACGTTAATACTAGCAATACGTCCACAGTTCATGAATCAAGAAGCTCGTCAGAGTACGATACGTGCGTGGAAAGCTTACCGAATTCATCCGACGCAAATGATACATTTATTAATGAAAATAATACACGGAATAAAATTGACAGCGGACAAGAGTCGGTCGATGAAAAGTCTTTAAGTGGATTTGAAACGTTAAAATTTACAAGAAACGAAGAAAATGATTTGTATAGCGTAATTAAAACAAATATATGCGACAATACCAAGAACGATATTACTAAATCCAGAGAAAGCAATTATATATTTCCTGATTCGCCCGTAGCGTTGCCGCATAAAAATTATTCAACGAAAACCTCGATTCGAACCCCAATTAAAATTCCTAACAATGTATTTGATATTATTGACGAGACACAAAGGGTAGTAGATCTAACCGATGATTTACAAATGACAGATAATTTAATTGAGATAATTGACGATGTAAAAGTTGCTGAAAATCTATGCGATGACGTTAAAATTGATAAAAATTTAAAGAATGATAAGATTATAAAATTTAGTATAAGCGATATAAATAATATTTCACGAGATAAGAGGCGTTTTGATAGCCTTTCGGTATCGTGCAGAGGATCTATTCAAACGAAAAAATTTGACGAAACAGTCGCTAGCATAGTCGAAGAATATAAATACGAAGACAAAGACGCCGGAGTAATACTAATCGAAAAGAGAATCATAGCAGCTCCAGTACTGTAAGTATCATCAATCAATTTGCATATATTATTCAATTCATTTAAATTTAATTGATTATTATATTAAATACAGAATATCTGGCGAAGGCTACAATATGTCTGCCGTTCAATCGATAATTAGTTCAGTCTCGTCACTACCAGCATCCGTAGACTATGACGTGGATGATTTAAGACGCGAATTAAAACTGCTGGGCATCACGCCCGGTCCAATCACTCCTACGACTAAACGAGTCTATCTGAACAAATTAATCACGCTAAAAAATAATCCCGACGTAATTGCCACGGTACAATCATCGAGCACTAAGAAGAAATGTAAGTAAAATATAATAATATTAAATCATCTATGACGTGTAATTATTTTTGAAACATTTTTTTAAGGCTATACCGTCGAATTAGAAAAAACTCTACGAGATCCCGATTGGAATAAAGATTTGTCTATGTATATTGGATTGGAGCAAAAAGTTTTCAAGCAATTTGATATGCCTAATCCGAATATAAGATGGCGAGAGGGCGTAATTAAATCGTCTTTTACATATTTATTGTTAGATCCTCGAATAACTGACAATTTGCCCGCAAAAGTAGATACGTTATCTAATGCCGAGATGTGGAGATTATTTTTAGATTCCATATTTTATATTGGCAAAGGAAAACGATCGCGGCCGTATAGTCATTTGTATCAGGCGGTGTCGCTGCATAAAGTCGGCCAGCACACATCGCCGGATAAGAAAGTACAAAATATTTTAGATATATGGAAAGATGATTTGGGCGTCGTGTGTTTGCATATTTTCCAAAACGTAATACCCGCGGAAGCATATACGAGAGAAGCTGCCATGATCGAAGTGATAGGATTGAAGAATTTGAAGAATATTAAACCGGGAAATTATTATGGAATAGCCGCAAGTTGGTCACTGAAAGAGAAGAAGTTGCTCGGAGTATATTTGCTTCATCGAGCAATGCATATATTACTAAGTGAAGGCGAAAGACAGCTGAGGCCTGTCGATATTCGTTAACAAATATTAGATTATATTTTAATGTGTCCTTTGTACCTGAATATGATTAGGAATCATACGATTTTTGTTATTAGAGTTTTTAAACAAATATTTTGATATGTACATCCAATTCTGTTATTACACTCTCTAAAATAGACATTTGCAATAATCCTGTGGTGGTTATTCAACGTGTTTTGATTAAGGCTGATTTGATTTGTGCCTTGGCAACACCACACGGCGTCTCCAGAAATCTACCACGCTTCCCACGCGCACTTCTCCGCCCGCAGTTGCAGCGTGAATACGCTCCGCCATGACGCCTTTGGAGACTCCCCTCTCGTCCTTCATATGGCATTTATATACCGACACCGATCTTATCGTCATCGCAGCCAACCAGCTCAACCAACCGTCCGCAGACTCCGCCTCAGCATCCGCCGACTCGAGACTACAGCTCCGTCGATGTGTTCAACGTTATAAACTGTGTTTGCATTTCATCCACCGGCGAGATTAAGGCTCGTCATGGTCCGAGTCACGAATCCCTCTACATCCTTTACAGTCCTATTGTAGTGCCCTGTCTTCATCCTCATTTTATACGGTCTGCCGCCATGTCACTTCATTTTCTGGTATGTTTAAATGATGCAGACTATTTCTGTACACAGACCAATCTCGTTAGCCTTGGTCTTCCTTCCCTCCGGGGACAGAAAGGCTTGTTAACCATAAGCCTTTTCGGCGGCTGACTGTCCCGCATCTTGGCACGTGACCGGCCCACCGGAGTCTGGCCACTCTGACGACAGCTGTGACCGATATATCCTTGTATAGTCGGTACATCTCCTCCGATCGTGATTCCGAAAGACGGGGACAAGCCCCCGTGGGATCCAAAATCCTATCGTCCTATTACCCTGCTTCCGACTTTGGGGAAGCTGCTCGAGAAAATAGTTGCTACCAGGCTCGAGGCTTTCCTTTCAAGGAATGCTCCTCTCTCGAAGCGACAGTTTGGCTTTAGACCTGCATGTTCAACAATGGATGCTCTCCAGGAGGTGCTGAAGTTCGTCACGGCGTCGGATAACAAATATGTTCTTGGCATTATGTTAGACATATCCGGCGTCTTTGATAGCGCCTGGTGGCCTGGCGTGCTCCAAGATCGAAAGGTCCCCTGCGAGCTCTACGCGATTATCCGGAGCTATTTCTGTGACCGGCACCTCGTCATGGATGCTGGCAGCGAAATCGTCCAGTCTCCTGTCACAATGGAATGTCCACCGTTCTCGGTCCCCTTCTGTGGAACATCATATTTGATGACGTCTTACGCATCTCTCTGCCTCCAGAATGCACAATTATTGGGTACGCTGACGAAATACTCGTCCTAGCTAGTGGCAACACCCGTTCCCAATTGGCGCTGAAATCAAACAGCATTCTGGAAAAAATTGAAAACTGGGGAGAGGAAAGTCGCCTAACATTCGCCAGCAACAAGTGCTTCGGGGTTACCCTCAAAGGTCTGCTCAAGCGACCTCCCTGCGTCGGCTTCCCTAGTGGACGATACTTTACGATAAAGGCATCCGGGAAATACCTGTGGGTTACATTGGACGGAAATCTTGGCATGACCACACATGCCAACTCCATCGTCGAGAAGGCCAAACATGCAATAAGCAGCTTCAGCAGAATTGCGGGGGCCGACTGGGGCCTTCGCTTCGCAATGCTGCGGAGATACTACTACGCCATATTTACTCCTATTGTAACATATGCAGCAAACTTTTGGGCATATCGTGCGTGCACTTCCATGGTCCAGAGACGACTTCTCTCCGGACAGAGGCTGCCACTGCTGCTGCTTACGAGAACCTACAGGACTGCGGCCACCGGGGTACTACCGGTCCTAGCTGGTGTTATACCGCTGGACCTCGAACTGCAGGTGTGCGCCGCTCAGTGGTTCATTCCTCGTGGACAACCGGCCCTGGTCGGTGACTGTACGATTCTACCTACGAACCTTGAAGAATCAGACAACCGGGAGAGGAAGAACTTCATCATGTCTATCGCCTTTCGTGTCTGGCAATACCGCTGGACAAACGAATCAACCGGTCGCTCAGGCTACAGCTTTTTTCCGGTCATAGTCAGTCGCATCAAGAGACCTTGGATAACACCAGACCATTATGTCGCACAATTCGTGACAGGACACGGTGCGTTTAATTATAATTTGTTTAGACTTGGCCTCAAGCCTGACCCTATATGTGATCTGTGTGGATACTGTGAACAATCATCAGAACACATTCTGTGGGATTGCCCAGAATTCGTGTTTGAAAGGTGCTTTCTAGTGTCGATCGTCAGACGGGCCCCTGGCCCCGTAGGACATCAAGACCTAGTCAGTAGCCCACTCGCTTTTAATGCTTTTAAGGTTGACGCCGGCCAGGTTGGAGCGAGACTCGCCACCCCGAACCCCTTACCCTGACCTTTTCAAGTATGGGCCCCTATTAATTAATTTTGTTTCTTCTATTATTCTTAGGTCAAAGGATGACCCGTTGAAGGTGGTCCTAACTGGACCAACCGTAAGACGGGTCGAACCTATAAGTCTCACTTGTTGGTACATCTTCTCGTTGCTTCGGATACGACATTCCTCGTTGTGGAATAAATATATTCGTCTCAGAATACTCCAGGATATCCAGTTGTTGCTCATCTTGTTTTGTCAAAGCCCTACCATTCAGACCCTTAGGTTAGGACAGGCCTTATGAGAGTCATGTAGAGATTGATTTAAGTCTTTCTTGAGAGGAATCTCGACCGTAGATGCTGTTGAAGTAGCAGCGGTTTGCTGGCATGGTTCTTCTTCGTACTTCAAAATTGGTTTCATTATTTTTTGTAATAAGTGAGCCCCGAGATATGTGAATTCCTGGATGGCCTCGAAGCTACACTCTTCGACTCAGGGGCTCAAGATTAATCTTGGTCTCGTTGATCCTCAGTCTCATGCCCATTCCCGCTCTTATTATTCGCCCCCCGAGATCTGGCCACAATTGCCAATAAACTCAGAAATAATTTTCTGAGACAAAACAATATTTTTTTTGGGTTCAGCTCCAGTTTTTGTTCCGACATAAATAATAGTTATTTTCGGCTATCGGTAAAAACAGAATTGGATGTAATTTTTATTTAAATATGTAAATAAACTTATACTTTAGTCTAATTTTAAAAAAACTTTTTTAAATATTGGGTTGATGCAAACATTTTAGCGGTTTTTATATGAAATAAAAATATTTTTTTAGCTTTTTTATTGATTTAATCAATAATCTCGATCTTCTGACTCATAACATTTCCACATCTTTCTATCAACCTATTAACACTTTACTGACCGCTAATAATTTCTTAAAATTTACACCGGTGGACTATATTACGTGTATTTTTTTTAATCTTGTATACATTTATATAATACTAATGCCATCTTTGAAACAAGTTAAATATCTTCAGGAGCAGCGGAGTCTTTTTTTTATGCAGGTAGTTCGTCGAACACAAATTATATGCGAACAGTCTCAGATCAAAGATTCTGCGGCGCACAAATTTGTGCGTACGGTCTGTAATGTGTTAATACCTTTGGATACTGCATACTGATAATGCATCGAATTTTTTTGTGGTAATCTCAATAAATGATAATCGGAAGGAGTAAGGTCTGGAGAATTGAATGGTTGCTTAGAACATCCCCTTCGTGATGAAGCACTACCCTCTTTTTGTTTACTAATTCTGGTCAATATTTTTAATGGGTATGATTAAATTTGTTAATTATTGACAATATCGCTCCGATGTAATTGTTTGATTATGTTCTAAAAGTTCAAAATCCAAAATACCCTTGTGATCCCACCAAATGCAAAACATTACCTTTTCTTAAGTTGTTAATACTTGTCCACGTATACATCGATGTCTTTTCCGTCTTACGTCATTGTACACTACCCTTTTCCCCTCTCCTGTCATCAATCGATGCAATAAAGACGTTGTGCTTTTGTCTCGTGTTCAAAGCAATACATGTTGAAACAGTCAGATTAATTGGCAGTTGATAATTTATGAGGAATCTAAATGTCGTACTGCGAAACAATTCCTAAACAATGCAAATGTCTCAATACGATTGATTGTTACTTTTCATCTTTACCGCGATCTGCCTGTTGTTTTGACGTAGATCAGAGTCAATTATGACCTTTAATTTGTCTTAATCAAACTCCAAAGGCCACCTAATCCGTCGGTTATCAGTCAATGAAAAATTCCCAGATCTGAACTTTTGTAAACAACCTTTTTATCCGTTAAACTTTGAGGGCATCTTCTCCATACACACCACGAATATTTTTGACTGTCACAGTCGTAGTATTGACTATAGAACTCAAACGAGAAACTAGAAGTCCAAAACTGTATAGAACGTAAACGGCAAGCTTCATTTATATTAGGTATAGCGAAAAGAAATTACCGTTTTTTTAGTACAAAGAAAAAAAATATTTACAAAAATATTACAAATGATTTTTTGAAATGTCTCTCCACAATTTGGGGAACTTTTCGATGCCTCTTTTATAAAAATCTGGCTCATTTGATTTAAAAAAGGCATCTAAATGATTTCGGACTTCTTAGCTTTCTGTATTAAAATTGTTGTTGCGAAGCAAATACTCCGTAGTTCGAAATAAGTGGTAATCTGATGTAGCAATATTCAGGAGGGTAAGGAGGATGAGGCAATAGCTCCAAGTTAAGTTCTTTAATTTTATCTTGAGTGATCTTTGCTGCGTGCGGTCTCGCGTTATCATGTTGTAAAATGTGCCGTTAATTATTTACTAACATTGACCGTTTTTTTATCAATTCTTCCTTTAATCTGTCCAATTGCGAACAGTATACCTCTGCTGTGATTGTTTTGCCAGGTTTTAGTAATTCATAATGAATCACTCCCGAAATATCCCACCAGAGACACAAAAGATTTTTTTTAACGTTATACCAGGCCGAAGTGTTGAAATCGTGCTTCCTCCTCGAGAAAGCCATTGCTTTTTTTTTATTAGGAGAGTAAAGGATCCATTTTCATTCCGTAATTATCCTTCTTTAGAAATGGATCGGTTTCATAGCTGCTCAACAAAGAAGAACAAATGGTCACTCGTTGATCCAAGGCCGACTGCGATACACGACGTCTTTTACAGTTGATCAGGGACAGCCGATGTCTTGAGATAATTCTTTGATTGTTTTTCGAGGATCGGATTCCACTAGTTATTTCAGCACTTGATCGTCGATATTTTGCGGCCTTCTCGATTTTGGTTTATTTTCTAAATTTCTGTCCCCATTTTTAAATTGTTTAAACCATCGCCGACACTTCTGAATCTTCAGAATATCACCATAAGTTTCGCAAATGCGGTGGCTTCTTTGCCGTTTCAATCCTTTGTCAAATAAAAACAATAACACACCGTAACTGCATCTCTTGGATCTGTGGCCATGACATTTATTCTATGGGTGAAAATGAAAAAAAATGTATTGAAGTCAGGAAGGGATAAAAGGAGCTTTAAATAATACTAATTTCGACGTACTTACTCGCGGGGAACCAAGCGCAAACTGATTTCAAAGAGCGCTATAAGAAAACGGTCATTTCTTTTCGCTTTACCTAATATAAAAGAACGATTTGAAAACAGACGTTAAAAATTTGCTAAAACTCTTCTATCCAATTCGAACTATATTTTTAAAAATAAGAAGTTTGATAAAAAAAAATACGTAGAATTTACAGTATTACTCTACATCTCTTTAATATTTACAACATATTGTTATTTCATAGTTTTTTAATATTTAGGTATTGAATGATGTTTTTGATCAAAAATTGATTGTGAGAAAATAATTTGGGCCTATAAAATCCAAAAAAAACCTTAATTGTTATTCGATGAATTATTTTATATATTGAATTTGATCTCAATATTTTATTATATTTATTAATTATTAACTTTTGTATGTAGAAATGACTTGATTGAGACTGATTTTCAATATAAACAAGATAAAGTGAACATATATATATATGTGATGAAAATTGAACGTTAAATAAACTAATACATATATTGATTTTATAATCTATTTTTTTTTACATATATACCTTTGTACTCGTGTACGTTTTAACCGTGATTAGATATCTTTTTGTGTCGAAAATAAAATATGAAGTTATTGTTATGTCGCCATAAAACGGTTTAATTACACATTGATTGTAAAAGTAAAGTTTTCTCATTTTGAAATATTACGCTTATCTATAATTGTGTTAATAATTAAAGCCAACAATGTGTAAATGTTAAGAGCAATGAACGATAATCATGAAATCTTCATATATTTCGAGCTTTTATTATAAAACTTTAACATATTGCACTAAAAATTAACGATGAACAAATTAATTATTATAATATCATTGGTAGCTAAATCAATTTCTCTTGTTTTTCTTCTCACGCTGACAAGAATTCATAATTTCATGCCAGCGTGAGAAGAAAGAAGAATAAATTTGAAGAATTCTAAAAACGGACAGAACTTTTCGGTAGACCCAATATTAATTTTTTGCTAGATAACATTCTATCTATTGATTATATAACGACGACGTAAAACAACGACATCCTGTGTTTTCACATTACCAACCTCACTATACGCATTGCTTATCAATCGTGTTCGGTTCAATAAAAGGGTCAAATGCTACTTTATATTTAAACAACGTGTGATAATTGCCTGATAAAAGACACAATTCAAAAAATATATCAGAACGCCCACTAATCTATAGGTGAACAACCGAATATATTTGAACGGAGTGCATTTAATTGAGGATCGACTCTTGTGGTCGATGGTTGTGTTCTGAATTTTCATACGATGCATATTTTAAATTTATTTTTGATAATATGTCTATCGACGCCTATACTCGGCTTAGACAACGGATTAGCTTTGACTCCGCCGATGGGATGGTTGACATGGGAACGATTTAGATGCATCATCGATTGCAGATATAGACCCGATGAATGTATAAGGTACGTAAAAATTGATTTTATCCACTTGTATTAAATGTTATAATATTTTATTTATTTTATAGTGAGGCGCTTATATTGAGGACGGCTGATAAATTAGTGTCTGAAGGATATTTAGCTGCTGGATATGAGTATGTCGGAATCGACGATTGTTGGTCTGAGATGAAGCGTAATGAAAATGGAGAATTAGAACCGGATAGAGCCAGATTTCCACGCGGAATGAAACATATCGCGAATTATGTAAATATTATTTATTACCTTAAGGTGTTTTAATTTAATTTACAACCTTGTAACAGGTACAACTGTTTTCTACCTTTCTTGTAGTTTTTCAATTCCTTTTATTGAAAAAACTTTTCGGTTTTGAATCGAAATACTCGTTGTGGTTTTTGACTTCAGTCCATATTATCGTTTTTCTCTTAAAATGTGCTCCATGGATCTGAAGAGAAAGTAATCTAAAGGAGCAAGGTGTGGCAGATCCTCTTAAATTCTGAAATTTTTCTTGGGTAATTTTTTACGAGACCGTCTATTATCGTGGTGAAGAATTATTCCCTATCTGTTGAACAAAATTGGACGTTTGATTTTTATTTTCTTATTTAATCTTTTCAATTATTGACAGTAAACACCTGCAGTAATTGTTTTATCCGGTTTTAATAATTCGTAATGAATTATTCCCCTTAAATCCCACCCAATGCACAAAAAAACTTTTTAGAGTGTTAAACCAAACTTAGGGGTAAATTATATTTTGATGTAAAAATGATCGAATTCTTTGTTTCGACAATTAAGAATTGCATGTGTTTCTCTGCTCTTTTTTTTATTATCTTCGGATAGTTCGTGAGGTGTCCCAAATTCCCATTCTATCTGTTTTACGGATGCGTTGTAAATGTGACTATACAGAGGACCTTGGAGTTTTGAGTTTCTGTAATAACTCCTTGATGGTTAATCGAGGATCGGACTTGATTAGGGATCTTAATTTGTCATCATCAAATTCAGAAGGTTGTCCAGATTCAGGTGCATCTTTTAGATTTCTATTTCCTGATTTGAACCTTTGAAACCTTTGACTATATTCAAACCTTCGTCAATTTGTTGATTCGTCGACTTCGATATTTTACCCTTAATAATAATATAAACTTATTATACTCATAAATAATGCCAAACAATCTTCTTCTTCTTTAGTCGACACCCTCATGTTTGAGGATCGTGACCATTCTTGTTCCGAAACTTCTTGATTTTGTCTCTCCAGCATTCTCTGTATTTTGCATCCCGCATCGCAGCTACTGCAGTGGAGCTTGTGGCGGTCTTTACTTGGTCGCTCGAGTGGGTGGGTGCCCTGCCCTGCCCCTTCCCCTGCGTCTTTGTACGTTTCGAAGCGATACGAGCTTCTCCAGGTTATTGTTCCTTCTGTCGAGATGCCTAAAGTATCAAAGAATCCTTTTGAGACATACGGTAGAAAGTTGGTCTTCTTTGTCGTTCCCCAATTCTTTTAGGATAGACACGTTTGTGCGTTTAGCTTTTCATGATATTCTCAGCAGACGTCGCCAGCACCACAGTTCAAAGGCGTTTTTTTTTTTAATTATAAAATACGCAATTTCTTACGGGTCCTCCTAATATTTATTTATAAACATTGCATATTTTTGATTTGTGTGATTATTTATTTTATAGTTACACGCGAGAGGATTGAAATTTGGAATATACGGCGATTTCGGTACAAAAACTTGCGCTGGATATCCGGGAACGTTGAATTATATGGAAATTGATGCTGCCACTTTCAAGAAATGGGACGTCGATTACGTAAAATTGGACGGATGTAATGTCGATGTGACGTTAATGGACGAAGGTACATTGCAATGACGTTAAATGATGCATTGAGAAATTTTATATACAATTATATCCACAGGTTATCCTAAATTCGGTAAAATGCTCAACGCCACGGGAAGACCCATGTTATATTCGTGTAGCTGGCCTGCGTATCAAGAAGATACGGCCATAGACGTAAGCAATTTTTATCGTTTTGATATTCTATTACAATTTTTATTGTGTCGATATGATAATTTCTTATTTATTATGAAGGTAAATTACGAGTCTATCGCAAAACATTGCAATATGTGGCGTAACTGGAACGATATTGACGATTCATGGGAGAGCGTGGAAACAATTATGGATTGGTTCGGAAATCATTCAAAGAAACTGCAAAAATTTGCAGGGCCCGGACATTGGAACGATCCCGATATGGTACGTCATATTTAATTGACAACGATGTAAACGAAAAATGAATATATTTTATTTATTGCAGTTAATTATTGGTAATTTTGGTTTGAGTTACGACCAGAGCAAAGTTCAAATGGCTATATGGTCCATTCTCGCCGCTCCTTTATTAATATCGACCGACCTCAACAGTATTAAACCTGAGTTTAAAGAAATTCTTCTCAATAAAGACGTATTGGCCGTGAGTAAAGATCCGCTCGGATTACAAGGAGTCAGATTATTTACGGTAATTACAGAAATGATTATATTATATATATATATGTATGTAGGATAATCTCAGGTAGCCAGTCGCAAGTGATTATTAGCCCTGTCACGCAATAACAATCCTTTAATCATGGGTAAGACCTCCTCAGAGAGTGGTCCCCTAGAAAGAAGGAAGAGGATCGAAAGTATCGAGATTAGACCAATTATTGGTCAACAGATTAGGGTTTTCCTTCCCAGGGTATACTGGCTCTGTGGCGAGAAATCCGTTAGAGACCAGATTTATTAGATAGTTGTGTTTCATTTCCAATAAACTCAACTTGGCAGCTACCCCCCCCCCCCCCTGGTGACTAAGAGAGTGGCCGCCAGCGGTTAATGTTGGATAGTTTGAGATTTTGTATGGAATCTCGCCGTCGGAGAAAGGTTTAAGTCACTTCACTATTTGTTGGCGAGCTGTCGTCTTGTCTTAGATCGATTTGAAGTCGATCAAAATATCTAAAGTAATTAACATGATACAAGTTAAATAGCGATATAAATTGGGGCATGAATAAAACCGTTTATTGTGGGCAATTGTTTGGATTGACTTATTTGGTCGCTAGTTTGCCCGCGGCTATGGTCGATATGGTGCCGCCGGACGAAGGAGGGTAGGCGAGCGGGGGGATAAATTGTTATCAACCGCGCCCGCGATGCACAAAACACTTTTCATTATACAGGTGTGTGTGTGTGTGGTCTTCCTGATCGTGACGCCTGAATTTCATGCCCAGCAGCGTTTCGTAGGACATGTAGCGCTCCGGGACTACCCTCAGCTGAACTGGGAAATTCGCCGTTAATTTGGATGTCCACGGTTACTTCTCCCAATGTCTTAAGCTGCTGGTCTCCGAGTGGCATTAGCTCCTGGTCAATAGGAGACATTTTCAGTTTTAAACTCTGGCAAAGGTGTTCATTTAACAAGTTCTTTTCAACTTCTGTTCAAGAACTTTTGGTACTTTAAGCATCTTGGGCCCTACCTCGACACTGGTTCGATGATGCTTCGCGGTCGTTGCTACCGCCGACGCTATGTGGCTTCTGCACGGCTGGCTTATGGAGCTTAGGAAGCGGATAATGCCACTTGCTGAAGTTTGCTGATGGCTTATCAGACGCCGTATCTTCTCGTAGATCTCGACGCCCCTATCTAAGATTTTCAGCGAAGTGGCGCTGTATAGAACGCCCTTCGCCATCTTCGGCCCAGGAATTCCGTTGATGATATATGTTATTGTGGCCTCCTCGGAAAATTTACCCTCACTGGCGATGTCCACCATCTTGTAGAAATATCCCATGAAGGACTCTTCTTTCTTCTTCTTAATGCGCGATAGCTTTTGATGGAGGGTCACCTCGTTCATCTTACACGCGAACCTTTTCTGGAGACAATTCTTCAGCGCTTTCCAATTATTTTCGATGCGCTGCGTCCGCAAAAAAAGATGCGCCGTGCCCTTGACTAGCCGCCTCCCGTACAGGTACCTCTCGCCAGATTCGCCACCTCTTTGAATTCCGCCATCCACCTTTTCAGCGAGTAGACGTCGTTTCCGGCGAATTGTGTGACGGAATCCTCGACATCCTTGAACGTCATCTTTGGGCAGTCATCCTCCTTGCTGAAGCTCTGCATCCTTCTCGCAGGCAGGGCCATTTTGAGGTTATGCTACGTGTCAAAAACACGTGCTACACATTTTGGTTACGTGTTACAAACACGTGACGCGCTTTAGGACCTTTCGATCCCGGACGATCCCCCAATTTGTAGGATAATGCCTACAGGTTGAAATCGGAAGGGCGCGGGAGTGTAATATTAAAACCAGGTTAGTCTCTTCTATAAGTCGTTTTATTAAGGGCGGAAGGCATAACGAACGACCGACTCAAAGCTCAGCCCAACGTACACTAAGTATTACAAGTGAAAATAAACCGTTATTCGGTCTGCATTCATCCCTTTCTGGCCAACCCCTAGCATACTTTACATTGGCAACATACTAAAACTACACTGATACTAAAATTTAATTATCCTACATGTATATAATATTTAAAAATAATAATGCAAACAATTTATTCGTATAGAAAAATAGAATTAGCGTTTGGAAGAGGGAAATAGCTCCGTCTGTTGACGGAGTGCATTCAGCAGCGGTTGCATTCGTAAACCACAACACGGACGGAGCACCAAGAGAAGCTAAATTCACCAGCGATGACCTAGAAATAAACGCAAATTATGTTATTATAGTTACCGTGAGTTCATAATTACAAAATATACTTTAAAAAGATCATAATTGATTATAATTAATTATATTTTTAAGGATTTATTGCCGTCCAATACTCAACCGTGGAGATTATCGCCTCCTCAATATAATGGTTTCGGTAGACAAATATTTAATATTTCTGTGACAATCAATCCGACTGGTATGCTTTTATTATACGTATTGATTTTATTGTTTATATGAATGTTATAAATATTTTGATCATTTGTTTCAGGCGTTGCATTTTTCAAATTCACCACCAGAGGAATAGAAGATAAAGTTGTTTTGTTGTAAAAATAATCGAATAAAATTAAATGATTAAGTTTTATTATTATAATTATTTTTATTCTTTCTTCGCCGATTTGTTTAGTAGCACGTTTTTTTGTTTAACATAGCACTCGAAGGGGTTTAAAAGACTCCGGCACCATTCTTAATCGGTACAGCTTCTTGGTTATACGGACAACATATTCATTGTTGCCAGTTCTCGGGCGGCTTTCAAGGATGCATGCCAGCGAATAATGAGAGCTGCAATTGGTATGAGACTGAGGGTAAATGAGACCAAGACAAATTACCTGTCAATATGCCAAGGACGAATCCTTGTACTCCTGAGAGTCGAAGAGTACAGTTTTGAGGCCATCCAAGAATTCACATATATCGGTTCTATCACTTATTACAAATAACAATGAAACTAATTTGGAAGAACGAAGAAGAACCATGCTGGCAAACCGGTGCTACTTTGGACTTCAAAAACATCTACGGTCGAAATTCCTCTCGTTGAGTTAGTTAAGGGGGCGCGACAGTAGTACCGAAAAGGTAACCCACCGCTGCCACCTAAATGTTAGGGGACGCGACAGTAGTACCGAAAATGTAACCCGTCGCTGCCTCCAATGTTAAGGCACCCGAGCTCGCGTATCAAAAGGTACACGACCGCTGGCGCTAAAACGTTCGATCGTCCGGTAGTTGACGATCGCGCTTTGAAGATCGAGACAAGTAAAACACGCTTTGTTTGTTGATGATGTTTATTGAGGAATTACAGGTGTCGTCAGTTCGATGATAGGTGTGACGAAAAGATCCCAGAGACGTATCTCCGGTACGAGATGATGATAAAGATCCCAGAGACGTATCTCTGGTACAAGATAATGATGAAGATCCCAGAGACGTATCTCCGGTCCGAGATGATGATGAGGATCCCGGAGACGTATCTCCGGTACGAGGGAAATCACGGAGATGTGACTGCCATGACGGCGTGAGCGAATGTGTTATGATGTCTCCAAAACGGGACATATTTATACCCGGTCCTGTGAGTCACGTGACGATGATATCACCGATTTTTGGCGGGAACCGTTTCCCGCGTAAAATGTGTTCTGTGGCACACTTTACGTAAGAAGGATAGGGGCGCATTCGAGAATATCGAGAGCCTAGAAATGATACGGACGGACTATGCAGGTTTATAACAAGTTCTACGAGTCCTAACATACGGATCTGAATGTTGGGGTTAGACAAAACAAGATGGGTGACAACTGGACACCCTGAAGAAGAAAATTCTGAGACGAATATATGTATTCGACTACGGGGAATGGTGTATCCGCAACAACGAAGAGCTGTACCGATTATACAAGGATATACCGGTTACAGCTGTTGTCAGAATGGCCAGACTCCGGTGAGCCGGTCACGTGTCAAGGATGCTTAACTCTCAGCTGTCGAGAAGGCTTATGGTTAACAAGGCTGTCTTTGGAGAAAAGGAACACCAAGACAGACACTGCATCATTGAAACTTATCGGAAGATGAAGCGACGTGACAGACCGGATAAACCGGAGAAGGGTATTGGATGAGACCAGGACTCTACAATAGGGCTGTTGCGCCTATGATGATGAAAAAAGGTTTCTTTGGCAAGACTTTCTCTTGTCTGGTAAGCAATAGTTTTGCGTTGGCCCTCTACGTTACAATGCGTTTGTTTTTTAAGATACAGTCAGCCCTTTTATAGAGTTTTCTCTAAATCGCTGCTTTTGATGATTTCGTATGGCTTTTACTTTGCCATTCTTCGCATGCTCGTCGTTGTTGGAGTTTCCTCCGCCATTTCGGAGCACACCAAGAACAACATTAGTAGGCTACGTAATCCAGGTGCAGGTTGACCCACTAGCCTTCAGGAGGGGCAGGCCCCTCTTTGGGCCGGCAGGGCAACATTGCACGCCTTAGCGATAGTCTAAAACAGCCGCCTGGTGCGGCATTACTTCCATCCGAATGAGTTTCCTCGTTGCCGCTACGACCTGGGAACTAGAGGACGGAGCGAGTTTGTAGGAAGCAGTAATGTGATGGGAAACGGCTCAAGGAACTATCCTGGCATTTGCCTTGGAATGGCTAGGGAGCTTTTTACAAAATTCCTTGTCAACCAAAGAGCATTAAGCTATCTAAATTGACCTTAAAAATATTAGAATTTTGTAGGAAACAGCGATCAACACGAAGGGTTTACTATATTGTAGTATTCAGAGGTGGCTCGTGACTTTAAAAACAGGTGAGGCATGATGATGTTGAAGTGCCCCCCCCTTTTTTTAATAACTAAATGTTTTTAGTACAGTGAGGTCGAACTAAGAAAATTATAAGAATTAGAAGAATTAAACTATCATTATATGAGTCGAGTGTTGTCGCGTGCCGGTATTAACCGTGGTGGCGATGGCGGTTGGGCACAATCGTAATTTCGTAGATTCTACGGAGCTATGAGGAGCCAGGCCGCTATCCAGGCCAATTCAGTGACGTGTGTACTACGGGAGGTGCCCGTAGCACCCGATAAGACCGTGAATTAAATACGAATTGGCCATAACCTCGTCTGATTATTATTGTTACAAACCGCACGTGACAGCTCGGTTCTCGGCCTTTGGCTGGCGACCTGACTCGTATTAGAAGAGCCAAGATAACCTGGAGAACGTCTGTCGGTGAGATGGAGGTGTCCTCCAGGTAGCAAAGACCCGCCCCAGGGTTATAAGGCCACTGTAATTATAAAAATATGTATTTTTCACAAAATCAATTGGAAATCGTTTTTATTAATATTTATTTATTTATTTATTTGAACTCTTGTCCTCAAAGTGTGTGTGCACGTGCTTTCGATAATTTTGAATTAGCGATCGATCGAATTATGGAAACTTTAAAACATTTTCATCAATCAGCTGATGATGATATTCAAATTTCAGAAAAAAGAAATGCAAAATATAGTCGAAAAACGTTAACGGTGTGGTTTGTTTTTAGAATCGAGTAGAAAATATAGACAAGTGGGGCATATACAGGTCTGCCCCACAGAGCTTTACGCAGCAAACGAAAAACGACATTCTGTATACGACAATACGGAACTTTTCTCTATAACCTCGACTATCTAGCCAAACAACAACAATCGTTCGCGTCAAAGTTAGCGACGACGTGGCCAGGACGAAAACAATAATGCCCAAATACATACGAATACGGTTCTGTTCGCATATTTCAGCTGATTATTATTTTTTTATTAGGAGAAATGTGTGTGGGGCAGTATCCCGGTTGCCCCTGAGGACGAACCGCTCCTGGTTTTCCAAAATTCCGATTTTATTATGACGTCATATTCTAGCCCCGCCACTGGCAGCATATTAACTTCATTTTGTACAGAATTACAGACATACGGATTATGCTTTGACGATGTCGTAAAATATTTAACGGCAAATCCCATTTTATATGAAAACGCATTAATGCGAATAATTTTATCCCCGCCGACTTTATTTGCGACGAAGCACTGTGGTCTCGACCCCGGCACGAGTTATACGAGCAGAGGTCCAAAAGTTCGTGGAACGATCGCACCGAAATGTTGGGGATCACTGATCGCTTATCTATCATGCAGAGGCATGCTGAAAAATTAAACAAGCTAGTTTTGTCAGTATTCCATATTCCATGAATAAAATTTTTGATCTGGAATCTTTTTGAAGCTTGAAATATACCTGTCATCTGATTTACACGGTAGATTACAGAATCTAGCAAATTATATATGAACATCAAGACTAATACATATCAGGCGATTGTTTTTTTAATCGATTCGTAACGGCGACTCGAAACAAACGGCGTCGCCCCAAGGGGGTATATTATCAATGGAAAATAGAACCCAAACATTTCAAGTTTTTTTTACCAATCAATTTCACTAGTACGGTTTCACTCGCACTTGCGCATCGTACCGGATGCGTGCGAAAAAAACATCGCGCCCGTGCCATTAGAAACAAATATTGATGTTTTTTATTTTTTTTCGCAATTGCAGGCAATAAAGGTCAATGATTATTTATATTTACTCTTTATCAAAAACCGTGGGTCCCAAATA
Source organism: Philopotamus ludificatus (assembly GCA_022495035.1). Classification (NCBI taxonomy): domain Eukaryota; kingdom Metazoa; phylum Arthropoda; class Insecta; order Trichoptera; family Philopotamidae; genus Philopotamus; species Philopotamus ludificatus. The sequence goes on from JAGXCT010035283.1 coordinate 64,843, forward strand.
GACCCCATCGGCACGGCTTGGTTGAAGTAGCTCATAAAGTAATAAATAAATAAGCAAGATACTAATTCAATCATCTATGTATTCCTCAGCTGACTTATTGAAGAAAAAGATAGGGAGAATACGGAGGATATTAAAGTTGGGATAGACCCAATCAAGTTTCTCGAACTTATCTCTATCTGAAGGCAGGGCATAACTTTAGGTCCTATATCTTATAGCAACTTTCGAGCTTAATTTAACCGGAAATATAAAGAACCATCGTTTGCACTTAATCAAAACACCTTTATCGCACATTTTTTATATCATTTGCTGATGCAGATCAGAGATTCGTCTCTGGGATCTTATAATTTATTTGCTCGTACCAGAGATGCGTCTCTGGGATCTTTATTATCATCATCTCGTACCAGAGATTCGTCTCTGGGATCTTTTATCTTCACATCCATATTTACCTATCATCGGATTGACGATATTAGCATTTCTTCAACAAACGTCATTGTCAAAACAAAGCGTGTTTCACTTTAATACCGATCTTCGAAGCGATCGTCAACTCTCGGACGATCGAATGTTTCGATGTCAGGGTTTTGATCATTTTAATAATCGGTGACAATTGGCACGTCTTAACAATTGGAGCCAGCGACGGGTTAGCTTTTCTGATATCCGTACTATCGTCGCGCGTCTTCTTAACATTTGGTGGTAGCGGTGGGATACCATTTTTTGGTACTACTGTCGCGACCCCTTAACAGTAGTTAGAATAGGGTTTATGTAAGTGATGTGAACATTATTTCCAATCTCAACCATGCGAGAAAGAAAATCGAAATACAGGCGAAGTAGTAGAAATTATCAATCGTATTAGTCATATCACAGGACTTACTACTGTAGACACTTTATTGGAGTAATCACGTCGTCCAAAGGGGGTATTTCAGATACCACAAGAATTTCAAGTCAAATTTGCCTATATATTATATTTTTGAATTAATCAATATGACGCATAAATGGCATGCACACGTGGCGATGTCTCGCCGCACGCGTCATTCGCACGTTTCACTCGCATTCGGCACATCGCACCGAATGCGAGCGGGAAAAAACATTGCGCCCGTGGCAACATAAGCGAATATTATTGTTTTTATTATTTTTCCCCAATTGCAGATAATGCTTGTTTATAATATGTATTCTTTAGACTTTTTTAAAACTAATACAAAAATTTTGTGATATGTAAGATTTATATTAAAAGAGTTATTCGAGAAAAAGATCTTGGGGTCCTCAATATATCCCCAATATATTGGTACGGCTAGTTAAAGCGAGACCGTGTAACACAAGGGATAGGTATAACAATTTAAGTAATCCTTTCCACCAGCTTTTCAATCCTTTTTTTAAATAAAAAAAAAACATAGAACATATAATGTGTCATTTGAAAATATAATAAAATTTATTAAACAGACATTGTATTTTTTAAATATAGATAAATTTCTATAACCGTACTTTTAATTTTAAACTGAATTAAAATACATATTTTTATATCCTAATAACATGAGATTTGAATTGATTAGTTAAACATTTAATTAATTACTTACGTTGTCTAAACAAATCATCTTATATGGATTAGGCGCCGAAATCTCGTCTCTCGAGTCACAATCGAATTTAATTAGAAAGCGTGTCCTGAAATCTTTGTTATTTACTTTTCAGACTCTTTGTTCCCATTAGCAACTATAGGACTCCTTTGTTATTGAGATGAAACAGTAATTAACTTTTGTTCCTTGTTCGAGCCAAGTCTTCTGAACACGTGCATATATTATGAAGTTGCGATATTGTAAAATGTTCCCCGGGGATAATGCAGTGTTCGGATCTTTCTCGAATTAATTGAGATTCATCGGGGGATGGGATTTGGGCGGGGTGTCGAAAAAGCTACAAGAATAGTTTAATAAATAATTTTATTTAAAAAAAAAACCAGTCTCTCGAAAACCACGCTGTGTGTAATCTATTAGGTAAATTAAATTAGGGTCATTTAGATAAGCTAATTCCCTTGGATTCCTCTGCGAAACCATTGTGTGGATCTAATCCTATTGTTTTCGTTCAAGTATCATTTCGATTGAGACCGAGGTGGCAGTCTAGTGGATTAAACGGCCATCGACTCCATTTTAATGGGGCTATTAATTCGTCGATTTATTATATTTTATTTAATTACAACGAAAACAAAAATCTTAAAATATATTGGATAGATATTAATATATCCAATTCTTTTTTATGTTAGATTAAATGTTATTTTTATTGATCCAGAATTTAAATTTATTACATATTGATTAAGTCTTCAATACAAAGATCCTTCAATTTGTCCTGTGCTTGACAGGTACCATCCCTGACTAGACTTCCCTGACGTAGTCTCCCCATTTTTGCGAGGTCTTCACTTACGCTACTTACATTGTAGGACCCACTCTGTCATCCGTTTCAAGCTGTGGCTCTCGTTCGTCTCATCCGCTTGCCCCGTCCAGTATTGCTGTTAGAATATGCAGAACATTTAATAATTCTATACAGCCCCACGAGTTGTATACAGGATGTTCCAAAAAATGTATACACAATTTGAATGATTGTAATTTCAGTTCTATATATAATAATAATAGGATTTAGTGATTAAATTACAGATATTTGTGAAAGAGTTTGCTCTAAACCATAGGTTCCCAAAGTGGGTTACTTGGCCCCCCAGGGGGCCTTGGAGGAAGCCGGGGGGGAGGTAATTCTGGCCCTGGGAAGCAAAAAATTTAAAAATCCGTTTTACACGATGTGTGTACATGTATATTCAATGTATTGTGAAAGAGCGTGGCGTTATTTTTTTTTTTTATTGAAAAAGTCGGTGCTAAATATATTAGCAGTGCATTGTGTGATTCATCGACAACATT
>JAGXCT010035283.1:68562-98716 GCA_022495035.1 Philopotamus ludificatus
TGGGGTTCAATCGAACCCAGGTTGAGAACCACTGCATTAGAGAATATGCCAGGCTCAAATGCAAAAAACAATTTATAACATAATATGTTTTTTATATACATTTAAAATTGTATATTTTTTGTTTAATATTTTTGCTTTTTACTAAGAATATTTTTTTGTTCTTACCTGTTACTATAATCTTGTACTCTTCTATAGTGTAATAATCGAATAAGTAAATCTGTAATCCCTGGGTCGGCTCGATTGGTTCTGTCGTTGTATTTGGTCATCGATCTTCTACTTCTTCAGGTGCCTTTTTCGTTTTCAGACATCTTCTGAAGGTGCAGCCGTGAGACGATAACCAGTCTGGATCGATCAGCAGGGTCTCCTGGTAGTCTCCCTGCATGCATCCCAGGCAGTGACAGCCACAATGAGGGTCAGGTGATCTGCAGGGTGTCCTTTTTTACGTCGTCTGTTATTTATTTGTCCTATGTCTAATGCTTTTTAGTGACGGATTTAGGATATATCAAGTGTCGTAATGCCGCCATCCATGTGTAGCGCAACAAGATGGCGGCTACATCATACGACGGAGCGAAATGCGTCTTAACGTTTCGAGAGTCGGGGACAGAGAGAGAGATAGAGAGAGAGAGGCATTGTGGCAGTGGCGCTGATGATCATTTCGTTGGAGGGGATGTGTCACTTGATCCCGCTAGGGGCGCTATATGTTACTCATTATCAAGTAACGTATTCAAATTAAAGTGCGGGAAATTATCTCGCACTCTGTGGAATAACCTCCACAGCTGTAATATATTTTTAGGCCATTCCTAGAGAAATCAGTTAGGGTTTTTGGAGTAAAAGTCTTGAAGGTCCTTCTCAAGTGGCTCATGGAAATTGTAATCTTTTCCATTAATAATAATAAATAATCATGGGCGACTCGTGACTTTAAAGACAGGTGGGGCATGACGAGGTTGAAGTGCTCCCCCCTTTTTTTTTCGACCTTCTGTATACGGTAATACGGAACTTTTCTCTATAACTTCGACTACCTGACCAAACAACAGCTATTGTTCGCGTCAAAGTTAGTTATCACGTGACCACAGCGGATACAATAATGCCCAAACATATACGAATACGGTTCTGTTCGCATCTCTGCTAATTATTATTTTTTTATTAGGAAAAATATGTGTGGGGCAATGTCCCAGTTGCCCATAAGGACGAGTTGTCCCAGAAAATAATGATAATCTGGGGGAGCAAGACCGGGAAAATACGAAGCATACGGAAGTCTTTCACAACTAAACTTCTCGATCTTTTCGCATATGATTCTTGGGCTATGAGGATATTGCGCTCATAGCTTCCAGAATCTTTCAAGCATATGTCGCCTTCTCTGAATGAAGCTCTGTGGTTTTTATTCATCTGATAGAATCACTTGTTCGTACACATTTTACTGGCCCTGTCTGAAAAACGACATTGGTTATGACCCATTAATGTCGGAATATTCCATATTTGCATATGGCCATTATTTAGTTAATCGTACGTAGTAGTAGTAACCAGTTGCGACCGTTTACTTGCGCAATAGAGCAAACGGGAGGAAACGCTTTGCAATTTTGCATAGTAGTTCGCATGTAGCCAACTTTTTGGTTTACGGCCCGCGAAATTACATTACAAGTCATCTACATAAATTAGCGTTGTCGGTGCTCCACATTCTCCAGACTACACTAGACTGGTGTGTGTGTGTGCTACCAGTTTACTTAGCCGTACATGCACACACGGAGCTGTCATACAGTGATTGTGAAGTAGCTTAGCTCTGCTCGAGGAGGCATCGGTTAGATAATTGGATTAACGTCGTCGATACAGGATGCGATACTCTGCATATGATTAATTACTCGACGATATTCGCATAAATAAAAGCGATCGGATCGATCGATTTCGTTTCCATTTATTATTTTCGTGGCACGTCCCGCTAACTACATTCGAATTGAAAGCAAACAAGTTTGCGACTTATTTCGCAAAAGTTGGCCCGACAGATTCCGGCTGTAATAGATCAACAATTTGGCAGTTTACAACTCATTTCCATCCAGTTTACGGCTTTTCGGCTGCGGAAAACCGCAAACGTTTACCCGAAACATTTTCGGCATGGCCTCGCCACGTATATAGCATTACATATTCCGGGACAGTGTCCCGGGACCCAAGTACTGAAACATACATGGAACTCGGAGAGACGCAAGTATTCTTCGCTCGGCGTGTCCTCTCCGCAAATGGAATATAAAATTCCGAATATTTTGCGTGATCCAAATCTACAAAAAAAAATGAATGTAAATCACGTTAAATTTGCAATATGTGACAAATATTTAAACCGGTAAAAAGCAGAATATACAAAACATATCACTAAGAATGATTTTGTCCAAAAGAGAGAATAAATTCAGCGATCTTGCTTTAAAACTCACATGTATACGAGGTATGTAATAGAGCTTCAAGAATGTTGGGCTTTGTCTTTAAGAAATCAGATGTAGACTTTTGACCTGGACGCTTAACAGTCACGGGTCATCTGTCACTGGATAAGAGGGTCCAAGTCGACGTTATCTATAACAACTTTGAAAAAGCGTTTGATAAAGTCGATCATGCTAGACTCATTTTGGGATCTTAGATAATCTCGTACAATTCTTCTCGAGTTACCTCACAGAGAGGAAACAATATGTGACATACTACTTCCAAACGTCGTATTCTTACAATACACTTTCCGGTATTCCTCGGGGGTCAAATTTAGGACCTTTATTATTTATTTTATTTATAAATGATATTCATAGGGTCCTTCGATGTAAATTTTCACTTTTTGCAGACGATTTAAAAATATTTCGATCTATTACTTCGGTGGAAGATGCGCTTTCGTTGCAGCTGGACATTGTTTGTTTGCGCGATTGGTCAATACTAAATCGTCTTCCATTAAGTATTGGAAAATGTCCACGAGCCTCATCTTTAATTACAGACTTGGGAACGTAACTCTTCATAAGCAATCGTCTGTTAAAAATCTGGGTATTTTGTTTGATTCTAAGTTAAAATTTAGTTTACATGTATCGGACGTGTGTATGAGATCGTCAAGAATGTTGGGCTTCGTCTAGAGAAATTCTCATCACATACATATCACCTTAGTTATACGGTTCGGAGCTTGTTTGAATCAGGTTCCATTATATAGGCCCCTTATGACGCCTCGAATTCCCTCAGATTACAGAAGATATAGAAGAAATTTCTTAGGTATCTCTATGTTATAAAATCAATGGTCATATTTCGTGTTCATATGCTTTCGCTATATAGAATGCGCCCTCTTCCGAGACGACGGACCAATTAGAGCGTCCGCATCCCTTTCATAAACAATAAGTCTTCATATTCCATACCTGCTACAAAAACCTCGTTTTTGTCTGTTAGCAGTTGGTCGTTGTCTTTTCGACAGTTGACAGGGTTATTCGCTCACGCTGTCATGTCTGTCACATCTCCGTAATTCTCTCGTACCAGAGACTCGTCTCTGGGATCTTATAATTAATTTATTTGTACCAAAGGAAACTTTGGGATCTTTTTATCTTCACATCCATATTTACCTATCATCGGACTGACGACATCTGACTCATTTTTCAATAAATGGCGCCAGCGGTCGTGTACCTTTTTTGATACGCGAGCTCGGGTGCCTTAGCATTTGGTGGCAGCGGTGGGTTACCATTTTTTGGTACTACTGTCCCCCTATACATCTACATGAGGGAGTTTGGATTCTACCCAAGTTCATACCCCAGTGCATGGGTACAGGGCTGCCAGGGATATATAACTCTCAAGAAAAGAAGGTCGATCTATTTGGCAAAGCACTTCTTCAAGCTGTCGGTTGGCGCAGTACATAACCTCCTTGTACAGTGCGAGTTCCTCTTATGGGCGCACCTCACTACCATCGAGCTCGTTCGCGTGTGCTTTTTCTTCCGCCAAATGTGAGGACAGGTGCTTTCAGAAACTCTTCGGTAACCAAAGCTATTACTCTGCTCAGCCACTTGGCTAATCATGTTCATATATATCATCATATATTCGATGTAAAGTATCGCCATTTTATTGATCTGTTGTATGAGATTTTATCATTTTTAATAACAGAGCAATTAATGACGATACTTGTTTTTATTTTATACTTTGTTTTTTTTTTGCGTTATTTCTATTTTATAGTTTCGTCATTATTGTTCTTTTTATATTCTATATTTATTTTATTTTTTTATTACTAAGTATGTATATGTTTGTTATGCATTGGCGAATTGGATCACTCTGTACTGCCAACCACGCATTATCTTTTAATAATAATACATATATAAATAAAAGATTATTAACAATCTAATGGAATTAGATAAACTACATAAATATTGGTTCAGAAGAGTATTTTGCTAGATTATACATGTGAATCTGAAACTAGAACATCGATTATCTCAACGTTCATGTTTTGTAATTTTGTCCATAAAGTACAAAGCTCATCAAATTCTCATCTTTGTTCTGAATAAAATTCTACACAATCCACAATATAAAATCAAATTATCTATATTCTATATTATATTTCAATATTCATCCGTTTCTGAGGGCTGAATAATATAGAATCTGATCAACCTAAATTCGATTATTTCGTTCTCGGTCAAAGCAAAAGTTCATATATAATTAAAAAATATGTAGAAACTAATAGAAAGAATAGACGTTTTATTCATTGACCGTTTTCGAGGATTTGTTACGAATCGACTTTCGTCCTTTCAAGTCGTGGTTTATGTTATTTCGTTGACTATACTCACCTGACTATTTTGACTAAACCATGAATTAATTAATTTAATGCCATCTATCCTGCGTTGAATAAATAATTATAAACAAAGAATATAAATTTCAATTCAATTGAAATAATATTAAAAATACTCAGTGTCGTAGTTTGACACTGGGGAGAATATAGGTGTGTGAGACTCATTCCCTTTGCATCTTTAGAATCTTTATATGGGTGAATGGTGCTTTGGAATATTTCTGTTATGCCTGTTATTTGTTTTATAATTATTTATTCAACATAGTATAGATGACATTACTTTAATTAATTCCAACGCGCCAAACTACCTAAAAAAATATTTATAAAAACTTAACCAATTATCCCCTGGTCAGTGTTATTAAGAATTTCCTGAATTCATAGTTTTCGTTGAACACCTATTTGAATACTAACTTAGCTCAGTCGCGATTAACTTGCATTATAGAAATATATGCATATTACCTACAAGCTATAACACTGGTTGTTCTATTGTTTAGATTTACTCACAGCGAGTCACTCGACAAGGAGATTTTTGTTTTCACTAGATAGATAAGTGGCCTGTCAGTTATTCGACAACTATTGAGTGTGGTAGACGTTACAGTGATGTTATTTTTAACCCTTAAATAGAGAATCAAAAAGTGCACATTTGTCCCCTCTCACGGCATAAAATCGATCCTTTTTTGGACAGGACAATACAGATTTTACGCCAAATACACCCGTTTGCAAATCAAATTTACCCTTTTAAAAATTAAGTTAAACAATTAAGTATTTTTCAATATATATACTTTTTTTTATCAGTTCCGTTAAAAACGTAAAAAACGGGTTCCACTGTATTTAGTACCGCGATTCTAACCCTGTATTTACGTTTTCCCGCTAATTGCGTTTTTTTAACAATATAAAAATTTAAAAAATCACTTTCTGGATGGCGGGAAAACTTAAATTCGGGGTACTAAATACAGTGGAACCTGTTTTTTTTACATTTTTGAAGGAACTGATAAGAAAAAGTATACATATTGAAAAATATTTAATTGTATAACTTAATTTTTAAAAGGGTTCATTTGATTTGGAAAAGGGTGCATTTGATTTGTAAAAAGTCGTATTTGATTTGCAAACGGGTGGGTGTATTTGATGTAAAAAAACTGTAACAGGCGATGAAAAATGTATCACCTATGAAAATATTGTCCGCAAAAGACAATGGTTGGATAAGTATCAACCGGACTAAGTACCAACCGGATAAGTATCAACCCCTACCGGACCCTAAAGCCAATATTAATGCAAGAAAACTTTATTGTGTGGGATCGTCGAGAATAATCCACGGGCTGATGAAGCGCAGCAAGAGCAATTACTGCCATTATACGTTCAGCAGCTACAGAGTTAAAAAAAAACTACTGGAAAAGCATCCTGAACTCTTCAATCGGAAAGGCATTTTTCTGTTACACGATAACGCCAGACCACACACGGCAAAAGTGACTCAAGAAAAATTCTGGAGCTCAACTAGTCTGTTTTGCCCATCCACCCTACTCCCCAGATCTTGCTTCTACGGACTATCACCTTTTCTGTTCCTTACAAAAAAATTTGAATGGAAAAACTTTCATTAATGATGAGCAAGTCAATCAGGCCCTTGATACTTTCAGTCCAAACCTACCAAATTTTATGAGAAGGGGATCGATAAATTGCTAATAATATGGGAGAAGCTTATATTTAATAGTGGTGAATATATAATATATATTTTCTTGTATTTTAAATGCATCAAAGATTCCCAATTATTAAAATAAATTATTTTATATTGATATTAACCCAGGATCTTAGCTAAATTATACATATGATTAATATTATACCGTTGCTCTATAGTTCTAATAATGAATTCAGTATATTTACTTTATACGGTTAAACCCTCCACTAACACTAAAATCGGGACCGTGTTATTTGGAGTCGTGTAATTGGAGGAACGAAGCCGTTCGGCTGTGTGCGTATAGCCTGGCACGTGTTGAATACACAGGCGCGAGCCAACGTTTGACTCTATGTGAATGCGACCGCGCAATTGGGGGATTTGCGGCGAATATTTCAACTCAGCGCGTAATTCGGGGTAATTTAATTGGGGGCTCCACTGTATTGGAAATATTGAATTTCAATTAATGTTTATACATTATTTTTATGATATATTCCTGATCTTGTTGTATCCGTAGTTTTCACGTTTAGTATCTTTAAGGTCTAAAGTGTCCTCAATTTTTTTTAAATAAAATAAGAGTAATTTTTGAATCGTATCATATTAAACGATCGTATATTTTCTTACAATGTGGGTTTATTCACGATTTATGTAATCATGAATTTTATTATAGTCTTCAAATTAATTTGAGTATGTATGAAAATAAAAGAAAGACTACTGTAATTTATTAGCGGCTGGAATGGCGCCAGTTTCAACAGCAATTACTATTATGAATAGCTTCCATCACGCCTATTTACTATCAATTTATATATTCCTCCAGCGACAAATAAATAAATAAAAAAAACATGTATGATTCCGGTATTATAACTATTGTCCACGAGCTGTATAAATATTATAATATACTGCTGGCACATAAATATCCGAGTATTGGAATATAAATTCGCCATTTTGCTGTTATGGCAAAATTAATCAATTATCCATTTTGGCGCGAAGGTCAACGTGGTTGTAATAAAATACCGTATTAATTCAGAATAATGACAACATATCAATAAATTTTGTTATCGCGGTAATATATCGCGGGATATAACCCATTTTCAGCAATATCACGGGATTTTTATATATTTCTGACGTACAATATTGGCTTTAAGTACATATGTAGTAAATGTCATAGATATATCACGGTTATGGAAATATGATAATGTGAAAATTTTGCTAAATGAATTTAAATATTTATGCCCAAGAGATCGCGTGCCCTTTAAAAATGAATTTACAATCGCAACCTATGCCCACCTCCGACCTTTGCCCTTAACAATTTTTCAAATCTAAATTATTGTTGAGTTAGCAGCTGGCTGCAAAGTATTTGGCAAACACCTTAAGTGCCTTTGTAATTAATGCTCGGAAATTTAAACACGACGATATGTTCACTCCATAAAGTGTTCCCCATGGCTGAATACAGCCTCAGTGTGGGGTAGACTATCTCTTCGTGTGGCTAAATAAAGCGAAATGAGCGATACGGGCCGCGTCGACGTGTGTGGCTTACGGGAAATTTGGGAAAAGTCGGAAAATTCCGCCCGCAAAAACAGTCGGCAAACGGACGGCCGTCCGCCAGGTATTTGAGCGTGTGCGGATTTCCGCGAAAAACCGGGAACCGGAAACAGATTATCCTCGCTCTATGGAAATAATTAAAATTCTCCAGGCACCGGGAGATACATGGTTTCCGGATACCATACAACAATATGGTCAAAGTAAAACCTATCGACATATATAAATTAATATATACACACTGTTTTTTTTTGGTTTAATTATTAACAGTAGATTTGAGTCCTTTAGTTGATTCTTACTCATCCAATGAAGAATCTTCTATTGTTTCAGTTTTATAAAGCTATAGATATGCCATAGAATCTATTTCGAATTTTCTTGGACTTATTGAGACACACCTAATGCCAAAGTAAAAATACTGTAATAATATCATTGTAGAGGATATTGTGATGATTTTTTTAAATTATGTAGAGAAGAAAGTCTCTCAAATATTTTAGCCAACACAGTATTGGCTAAGCATTGATGGTGAGCTACTGCCCCAGACAGACTCAGTTAAATACCTACGAATATGCTTAGATCGCTGTATAAACTTTAAAAAATATAATAGGGATAAAATTGCGATATAGATAACGTCGAATTGGAACCCCTAATCCAGTGACTTAGACACAGTGTTTGAAAAACCAAGAAGGCCCGTGACTGTTGAGCGTCCAGGCCGAAATCCATGTTGCTCATACCAATGACATTAGGTATGATCACGGGTTCACTTAGGATTGTGCCTAACGAAGTACTCTGAAATGATTTAAAAATCACCTCTGTGATAAAAAAATTGATTCCTACATAAATAAATAACCAAAGACAAAAAAATCATCCCATGTAACTAACATCACAGCTGAGAGAAGAAGTTCATATACGAAAAGGCGTCTAAAAAGGAGTAGAAGCTTCGATTTTTTATAAAAGCCTGAGTCAGCCTTTTGCCTTGGAGTTAAGATCCGTGTATCCTTTCTCTTCAAGTCAATAGTTATGATAAAAGCAACTAAATAAAATAGGTCACCATTATAAGTTGTTTCACTTATTATGGTTCATGGTCAGGTTTTGCTATAAGGAGTCTATGGGGACATTAAATTAAGAAACCGTTGATCTAAATTAAGAGGATAAGAAGGATCATTGTCTGTAACTAGGAGTATATAGACCAGGGGTTTATGGAAGGTTTATTGTAAAAGGAATTACGGATATGAAAAATATTCCCAGATACTAAAGCTTTTTTTTGCCATATTATCCGAGGATGTAATGCCTCTTTTCCTTTTCATTGGAAATTATATGTCAACAGACTGGTTAATAATAATTCCAGAAATTATGTATGATTATGTTTATCTAAAAAAATTATCAACCATCCATCATCAATTGAATTATGGGATAAGGAATATAGTAGGGGAATTAGAAGTGTTTTTGTTGAAAGCTTTTATACGTCAATTTAAGGGATGACAAATATCTAATTAGACGAATATTTAGTGCATTATGTAATTATAATTAATTTAAAAATCGCACTCATATCTAATTCCATAGAATAAATTTTAGATTTTCTCTCATCGAGTAATCCGTATTTAATTTTTGCGTTTTATTTTGTATTAACTCCAGGATATAATACTTTTCCAAGAATTTATAACCAAATTCGCGAGCTTTTCGCAAATATTATACTTTTCAAGTCTCACTGTTTTATTTTTAACACTTTATATTCTGGCAAAATGCAGTACGTGAGCAAAATTTTTCATTTCATTATTTTTTATTTTATATGTATTTACACATAAATTAAAATTAGCTGATGAAAATTTGTTTAAAACATTAATTAATAATCTTTTGTTGTATAAAACGTTCATAATGTTCATATATTATTTAATTAAAAACAAGGTTATTGGATTGTATTTATTTGTCCATCATGTTCAATGATCTCTGTTCTCTCGTAAAATAATGCAGATCTGTCTAAAAATCTTTGGAATTTATTAAAAATTCGTTAAAATATATTATTGAAATGAGACTTTCTAGCAATAAAATTTATCGGACGTTAGTGAGATGTTATTTAAGGGTTTCATCCGCATCCAGCAGTCTGGAAATAAGTTGTATATCCAAAAGAAAATTTCTCATCTTTGTTTCTGAAGACGGTCGCCTCTTCAGATCAACTCGGTTGGATGCCCTCGTGTATAAGCGAGACGACTGTTGGTTCTATTATGTAACGGAAATGAAACTCTGAATATTCGTATCGAAAACTTTCGACGGAGCGATAATACACTGGCTTTGTAAAATTCGTATTTTGTAATAGAGCTCAACCCTTTTGTGCCGCGGGAAAAGTGTTTTAAAAATTTTCGGGCTAAGTCGTTACGGTCCCTTATCCGTTTTTCGTTATCCGTCACGCTGAGGTCCCAGTCTTTTCTTTGCCTCAAATTACAAGGGCTTATCCCCTAACTCTGCGGACTGCGACCGAAACTCCAGTGTAATCATGTTGTACGACAAAGGAAATGCGGAGGAACAAATTACTGTGCCAAATGAAATAGGGCGCTTGACCTCAAAAGAGGTCCCTTGGAGATTGTCCGTATTTATAGTTCGATCGTTGTCTACTTTCTTTAGTACACCGCATGGAAAAATTCTGGACATTCCATCGGATTCGATTCGCAAATACGAAATTCTATAAAAAAAAACATCAAAAAAAAATAAACAATAGATCCATGTTCCTATATACATATTTTTATTAAATCGCAGAAAATCGATTAACTGCATTAACATAATTTTTCAAATTCAATTACTTGAAATATTTGACAATATTTTCAATTATCTACAAATACTGTATAAATTTTAATGAAAATTCACTGAATGTTATCTGAAAAAGTGGTGAGACATTTTTGCATTGCATTTATTATCAGAAAAAACGAACAAAAATGATATTATAAAGATCCTGAAACGCTGAAATAAAATCGTATTTACAGTCTATAAAGCGAATATACCATATTAACATAAATAATTAACAAGCTGAGTTTAATGGGGGTCACCGGTGACCGGTTACCCATCAAGATTGGTAGAAACGTTTATTTTGAATATTTAAAAACCTAAAAAAATCGTATATTCCTGAAAAAATATTTGGCTAATTTCATTTGCAAAAAGATTAATTTCATTTGCAAAAGGATGAATTTCATTGCATGCGGCCCAGTTCGTTTTTGTTTGTTCGTATTGGAGTTTTCAGCCTTCTACAAATATTAATTTCATTTGCAAAAGGGCTAATTTCATTTGCAAAAGGGTGAAATAGACATTTGCAAAAGGGTGAAAAACTGATTAAAGAAATGCTTAAATAGGTATGAAACACAAAATAATAAATTTTAAAACAAATAATGACTTAAAATAATTGTATAACATTTAGCTCTAAATTTGAAAATCATAAAGGGTGGGTTGGTGTAGGGGGAAATTAGGTTAGTTAAGCTACGACATTAATTAATAAATTGTTTTTTTTGTTTTTTATGCGGCCCACTAACGATTTCTGTTGGACAACACTGGTTTAGAGAGTTTTAAAGCTAAGCCTCTTTTCTCGTTCATTGGATTATTAGTTTTATTTTTATTTTTGCCACATCGTAGACAGTCTGAGTGTCATTTAATAATTAATCCCTTAATTATTGTTATTTAAAATTTAATATTATAATTATATATGCATCATGGAGTGCATCGGGGAGGGAGGTCGGATGAGAGGAAGTTCAGGGGCTTTGCTTTTATTCCTCTATTTGATTTTAATCTTCATCTCAGTCTAATATATTAGAACGGTGGGAAATTACTAAGGATGGATTTTGGAAGATGGAATCTGTGAGTAATCAGGATTATATTATGAAAGGTTTAATATTGAAATATTTAGCAATAAAATAATAAATACTTATTTGATAAAATAATATATAAACCCTTTAAAACTTATGCTATTTAAAAACTTATCAGGTACGATATTTATCTACATCCCTCTACTATTCATATTAAAAAAATGTTTGTTTATATTTAATTATTTTTCATATAAAAATAACTCCAGTGCATATGTCGCTTCATCAGGCCATTTCACCGACCTCTAGGGTTCAAAGGGGATACGGGAACATTTTTTTTAATTTAATTATGAAGAACCCCAATGAGTTTTTACATCAGTATTTTTTTTATGAAATATTTTATTACATTCTAATGCCTTCTATAGACGAAAAAGTGATGGATAGATGGTGGTTGGGAGGAAAGAAGTTGTCGTTACTCTGCATAATTCTCAGCTGAACTGGGGTGGGTATAGAATAGTTCCAGTTCACAAAAAATAAAAAGAATTATGGGAAAAGTCAATGACCAGTAGATCACCAACCTCTGAAAATGGATAAAGCACGTGAAGAATTATATGTTTTTACAACTTAACGCTTACATTTTAGTTGCTTAAATGAGAGCTTAAAAAGTATGTAAGTTATCATCATCATAGATGCAACAACCCTACCGTAGAGATCTGGCCTTATCCACCACCATCCTCCATTTCAGGCAATCCACCGGCACGTCGTTCCATCTTCCAGTCAGTCCTAATGATGCAGCGTCTAGTAGATTTTGGCCTTGTTCTTCTCCACAGACAGGGTGACTTGTCGATCTTAAGTCTTTCTAGCGGTTGACTGTTCGGCATCCTTAAGACGTGATTGGCTCAACGGAATCTGGCTACCTGTTGATTGCTGTGACTGTGACTGACCCTGCACAGGTGGTACAATTCCTCTTTGAGTCAGATATGTCATTCTCGGTCGTTAAAGTTGCAGCTCTAAACATCTGACTCAAAATTCTCCGCTTAAGGATATCCACCTGTAGCTCATCTTGTCACTGACTATAATTCAGACTTGTATCTAACATACCTGATGTGGATACTATGGAGTTTAACATTGATCTTCCTTGTAATCTATCTGTTAGTAACTGGGTTTATTTCTTTGTTTGTCATCAATAATTGCTTCATTTGCCTTCAATTCTTGGTCTAAAAAATAGGTAAGTAAAAAATAAAGTCTTCTATTATTGGCTTTAACATTCTTTCCACTAACACTATTTTGAATACTAAAATAATACATTAAAATACTTGGTTTAATATATTAGGTGTAGTAAAAAGTCTTGTCGTATTTTTTCAATAAAATTCAAATTCATTTTTTTGTACATTTATTGATTTATTTTTACAAAAAATAATTACCATTACATTAGATAACCTTCTATCTATTTTCAAGATCTAAAATACCTTTCTTGAAAAATTCTGCTGACTTGGAATTTAAAAAAGTCAGAAATGACCGATTCACTTCACTTTCTGCCTGGAACGATTTATTTAAAAGTGTTTCATAGATCGAAACAAATGGTAGTCTGAAGGGGCTAAGTCTGACGAGTACGAAGGATGCAGTAAAGCCGTCAAAAACCCAAGTCATCCATTTTTTTCAAGGACTAATCTGCGACATGGGGACGCGCATTATCGTAGAGAAGAAAGATTTTTACCTAAAATTCCTTCTTTTCGAATCTTTCCCATTTTTTAGACACTTTTGAGTGATGGACCACTTTGTGCCGGTTATATTTGACAGTTCTTTGATGGTTAAAGTTGTTTTTTTTTTTAATTTCAGATTTTATGTCGGCTTTATTTACTATACAGGGTCGTCCTCTTTGAGGCTCATCTTTTACGTCAAAATTTCCGTATTTTAATTTTCTGTACCAGCGTTGACATTTTCTGACATCTAATACGACTCCATAAATGTCGTAAATATTTTTTGTAGCGTTAGTTGCGTTTTTCTTGGAGTAAAACTGAAAGAGTATGCAGTTTTGCAAATGGTCTTCTGAAGGAACAAATTCGACCATTGCGACTGGGTAGAGTAAATTTTTTTTTATTTGTATTGAACACAGAGGGAGACGTGTCTCGACAAGCAAACAATAAAATAACACGTCTTGACTCGTCAAAGGATTAAACACAACAGATTCTAAAACTACCCTTTGAAAATACGACAAGACTTTTTACTAGACCTAATATTTAGTCCTTCTTTAACGAAGACATCGTATAAAAACCAAAGGCACTCATATACAATTTAAGAAGGGGGCTTTTTAATTTCACGCGATATTTTTTATTGTCAGCATTGACCTTTTTTATTTCGCACGGCATTGTATTAAGTAAATATTTACGAAAATACCTTGAAATTTACGGTCTTGGAGGAGGCGCTATAGAAGGGACTGTCGAACTTATTATACAAAAGCGCAGTATAGGAGGGTTTCCTGTAATAAAAAAATTCGAGAGTTAAATTCTTGTGAATTTTTGGGATAATTTTGATTTCCTTTCTAACAAATCCAAGATTGGTTAAAAAAATAATTTTTAAATTTCATAGACTGATTAAATTTAATCATGATAATTTCATCACTTTAAAATAAAGCAAAAATACGATGTTTTTCTAACATTAATATTTTTGGGGGTCGCTGGTGAATTGGTGGTGGTTTTATTAAATTAAAAAAATTATTGTTTTAATTAATTAATAAATATTAATTTAATGAAGATTCAATAAATGTCAAAGACCTCGACGTGTTGTTCGACGCTCGACCCAATTTCTTTGCTCACTTTGAGATGATATATGGAAAAGCCGTGAAGTTACTAGGTTTCGCATTCAGATATTCTATAGGATTCACGAGAATCCTAAGACCCTTGTTTCCCTTTATGAATCCCCAGTCCCTGCTTATTTATATTTCAAAAAAAAGTTCACGTAACTTTTCCATAGAAAGCTTCATTTTCATATTCATAAATAAAACATATTAATAATCGAACAATGTAAATATATCGATCATTTATCAAATGGGATTATAAAGGGGCCGAAAAAATGATTCGATAAAAATAAACCTGAAGTATATACCATAAAACAGTATACAAGCGATTTGATTCCTTTGCGCCATTTTCCGTGCCATTTTCTAGCGCCATTACTTTCACTGCCTTGGATGCGAATAAATTTACACGTAATACAAGTTTCAAGCAGGATATCCATTTTTCAAGAAAGTAGAAATGTTGTTGTTGTTTTTTTTTTTAATAAAATAATATTACGATTTTCATAAATATATATTAAAATTATATTCAATGAAAATTTAATTTATTCCTCACGTCTTTAATGTTTTATGATAAAGCGACCAAAACGCTGGGGTTCATAATAATTTGTCATTATCCTAATGACTCTGAGGTGATGTGGGTCTTGTGCGATAACCTAGTCCAGTGACGGCAAACCTACGACCCGCGGGCCACAGGGTCAACCGCATAAATTGTTCGCAAAGTCTTTTCATTTGTAATTATTTGCCACCCCGAATTATTACAACCCGATTAATCTGAAATAATTTATTATGTTAATATATATCGCTATAAAAGGTTTGCTATTGCTGTAATAGTACATATTATTCTCGAGACTTATATTTATATGAAATTCAAGTGATGAGACTCATTTCCTCATACTGGAGAGGATCCAGACGAAATTCCACTGGTATCTTTATACGAGAGGAGATTATTCTAAGGAGCTTTGCGTCTCTGGCACATCGGGGTAGTGCCCAAACCCCAAATTTCATCGTCGCAATCGCCATTCGTCTCCTCAACGCCTTGAAAAGTACAAAATGAGTGTTTATGTATTTCATGCGTTTGCGCAACGTCCTTGTGCTTAGCTTCTTAGGTGTTGTGTAACATTTAAGTGGGCCGGCTTAATTGTCCGTCGAGGTAGGCCGGGGGAGCAAAAGTTTGGTGGGCGCTAGTATTCAAATCCAGGGCCGGCTTGGCGCCAACGTGCCGTAGCGGCTGGGCCGGGGGCCGCGGGGATCGATCCCCCGGCCGGGGGCTCATCTCTCCTGCTCCTCCGGCGGACCCAGCGCCTCATCTTCCGTCCTCCTGTCTCCCTCTCCCGTCGCCGATTCCAAACCAGTGGCGCGCGCCCCACACACCCGTGCCCACAAATGTCTTCATTTGAATTTGGGACCTAGTTACTCATATATAGTATTATTAGCTTAATCCTTGCGAAGAAACACAGAGCTTGCCTCTTGCCTCCCTAATGATGACAATTGCCTGGTAATGATTTTGCGGTCTTATTTAATTTAAGTACATCATATTAATATCGGTCTTAATTATCGTAGTATTCTCCAGGTGCCATTCTCATTAGGTAATTGCAGTTTTGAAGAAGTGAAGGAAAAGTCAACTAATTCTTGAATGAAACGACTCGTTTTTATAACATGTAGGAACTTTTCTAATTCAGCATGAGGCCGTAATGCAGCCCCTTTACATAAACCAAATCGATATCTTTTAAATGAATTTACATTCCCATTTAAAGAATCTATATTCAACATAAAGAATGTGTATCCGGGCGGATTTCTTTTTCGGGCTGGAGATAGCCGATGCCGAAAGCCACTCAGTCGTGGTTGAGGCTAACAAAAATGGAGAATTCCGTCCTAATTAACGGAGCCCATGGAAAATAAATGTTTCGCAGCTCGAACCGCAATGCAGAGGGCCAGGATGAAGGCTTTACTTTGTAGGTCTGTCCTATGATACACTGGGCCAGCATACTTAGACAGGTGGAGAGAGCAAACGCTTTAACATTATAAGTGTTTACTGTTAAGGCGTTGGCGGTTCATAATCAGAGCAACCGCTCATTAGGGCTAAGGACTCAGGTTAATCAGGTCGGCTCTTGCCCCAACGCGGACGGCAAACTCGGAGGGCAAGCCCCAAATGCGGAATGATCAGCAACGAGATCGGAGTGGTAAATCGGGCCTTCCTGACCGCTATAAGCATTTATATAAGCACTTCCCTGTCCGAATTCCCACAGTAAGTGTTTAAAGGTTTGGTCAGGGGACTCGCAGTAGTTACAGGAAGCATCTTCTCGTAGCACAAGAATCGTGACAAATAAATGATTTGGATGGATCTCATTCATTTCTAGATGACTTACAACGTTTGGGAAGAATCGGTAGCCAGTTCTTCCCTTCGGTTCAGAATCCCATATCTGTTGCCACTCTGCTAGTGCAGCAATAATGGCTTGCTTCTACAGTCGAGTGTTGTCGCGTGCCGGTATTAGACGTGTTGGCGATGGCGGTTGGGCACAATCGTAGTTTCGTAGATTCTACGGAGCTATAGGAGCCAGGCCGCTATCCAGACCAGTTCGGTGACGTGTGTGCTGCTGGAGGTGCCAGTAGCACCCGATCAGACCGTAAATTAAATATAAAATTGGCCCTAACCTCGTCTGATTATTATTGTTACAATCCGCGCGTGACAGCTCGATTCCCGGGCTTTGGCTGGCGACCTGGCTCGTATTCGAAGAGCCTAGATAACCCGGAGAACGTCTGTCTACAGTCATGACATCATGAACTGAGACGGAGGTGTCCTTCAGGTGGCAAAGACCCGCCCCAGGGTTATAAGGCCGCTGTTTAGTTTAGTTTAGTTCTACAAGGTGGCGCTGTTGGCGTTTTTATCTGCTTGAGTAATATATACTGAGCCCACCGAGGCCATTTTGCAAGATGGACAACCAGATTGCAGCATGAACTTTTGTTTCCAGTTCTAAAGTAACGCTGTACTTACTTTAGAACTGGAAGTACGCCCAAAACAGGTAGTACCGTTATAGAGGAAGTGTGATAGGCTTTTGTGAGTCCTTGAATGGCCAGAATTGTGGCTCTATGAGCCCAAATGCCTAGATGACAATAACTACATTATTATTATTATTTAAAGGGCCTTCTAATCTGCAGAGGGTCTTTGCCACCTGAAGGATACTACACGATCTCCGTCAGTCTCAGGATTTTTCTACCTTCTTCGCCTTCCAATCAGCAGCAGAGGTATGTGCGTCTCAACCCTGATGCCGGAACAGCGGCGGTTGTTCTGCAGGTTAATTAGGTTCCTAGGTAGCATACACGTCACCGAATTGGCACGGTTAGCGGCCTGGGCTCATAGTTCTGTAGAATCTACGAAATCATGATTGTCTAGAATCCACAGGAGGAGATGTCGATTCCGGTGAATATGCCAAGGCATGATTATCTTTATCTATGTGCCGAGTGCGAGTGAAACCGTGCGATTGACATATATATATTTTCATTTACACGTCATATTGATTAGTTTAAAATTCAAAATATCGACCAAATTATAGAGCACACCATGAATAACTTACTTAGAATAATCCATTATTAAATGAAGATTTGATCAATATCTTGACATGAAATGCTTGTGGTCTATTTCCATTATAAATAAACCACCTTCAGACGATGCGGTTGTTTTCGAGCCGCTGTTACGGATCGGTTAATACTGGGTCGTTCGTAAAGTCATTTCGTTTTGTTCCAACAGAGGACTTAATTGTATTTTTTTACAGCCAACTTCACACTTTAATCGCCAAGCCAATTATATGGATTTTTACGGTACGCCCAATTTTCAATCATACACTTCAAATAAAATGAAACGGCTAAACATATCGATATTCTAACAATCACATTGCCTTCAAAAGATGTCTCTGCATTAATTTTCATTTAAAAATATTATATTTATTTATAAATAAATTTGTAGTAGCGTTTGCCGTGGCGCTGGTGGTTAGACCGATTTCGCGTGCCTGCACGCCGTTGTCAAGCTGAATAATCATTAAATATTTTGACATCTGATATAGCAAGGCTCGCTTGTGAAAAAGCTCGATTGATTCTACGCAGTAGTTTTTGTGGTTCTATCCTTAACATGCTATTGTAAAATTCTTCTCAGAATCGATTGCAATTGCGAAAGAGCTTTGAATTCAAAGTGCTTTGAATCTATACATATTGTTATTAAGTACAAAATTAATGGCCTACTGGGAACAATTATAGCCTGACGTACTACAGATTTATTAGCGGACATCCCTAAGTGCCATGTCGAGCACAGAGACCGTGATCGTGTGTGGTAAAACTATGGAATAAACAAGCCAAAGAAAATACTTGGACGTCATACATATAATAAGATAAGAAACTCTCTCAATACAATAGCTATATATAGAGAAGCTGCCGGTCGCCTTGGAGCGCTGATTTCAAATATGGAAAGTGAAAGCAGCGTTTTCGGCATATTTTATTTTTTTACTATCAAAAAGGTAAAAATGCTAATCTGGCAAGAAAAATAATATCTAATGTGTATGGAGAAGATGCATTGAAAGAACGCCAGGGCCAAAACTGGTTTGCAAAATTTCGATCCGGAAATTTTGATGTTGAAGATGCACCACGTTCTGGAAGTCCAGTTGAAGACACAATAAAGGCAATAACTGATGCAAATTGGCGAATAACGGCTCGTGAGATCGCTGAGAAATTAAATTTATCGAATTCGACCGTTCATGATTATTTGAAACGCATAGGTTTAATCTCAAAGCTCGATATATGGGTTTCTCATGTTCTTAGGGAAAGAAATTTGTGCCGTCGCGTTGACGTCTGGGATTTGCTTCTGAAACGTCAAGAAAATACGTCAAAGTACTTTGAAAGCTGATATTTACCAAAAAAATGTGATGCTTTCTGTTTGTTGGGATTTAAAAGAAATCGTTTTTTTTAGCTTCAACCGGATGACACAGCGATCAATTCTGAAGTGTACTGTCATCAGCTGGACAAATTGAATGATTCACTTTGTCAGAAAATTGTCAGAACTGAGCAATAGAAAAGATGTGGTGCTTCACTAAGATAATGCGAGACCTCATACAAGTTTGTTAAGTCGCCAAAAGTTATTACAGCTTGGATAGGATATACTGCCACACCCACCATTTTCTCCAGATCTGGCAACTTCTGATTAATATTGACGGTCTCTACAATTTTTTTTAGGCGGCAAAACTTTTACTTGAAATGTATTGTATTGTATACGTGGACTTATAACCCTGAGGCGGGTCTTTACCAGTTGGAGGACACCTCCGTCTCAGTCATGATGTCATGACTGTGATGGACGTTCTCCAGGTTATCTTGGCTCTTCGAATACGGGTCAGATCGCCAACCATAGCCCGGGAGCCGAGCTGTCACGCGCGGATTGTAACAATAATAATCAGACGAGGTTAGGGCCAATTCGTATTTAATTTACGGTCTGATCGGGTGCTACGGGCACCTCCAGCAACACACACGTCACTGAATTGGTCTGGATAGCGGCCTGGCTCCTCATAGCGCCGTAGAATCTACGAAACCATGACGATGAGGAGGTCAAAAATCACCTGGATCAGTTTTTTGCCAGCAAAGAACAAACGTTTTATGAGCGTGGAATCATGTTACTGTCAGAAAGATGACAAAAGGTATTGGATCAGAGGCCACAACATTTTAAATCTGTAGTCGGCCCGTTGTAAAGAAAGGTGGCTCATCTCTGATCCATGGGGATATCTGTCATCTCCAGATTTTTCTTAAAGATGATTCCCAGATATTTTGCATTTGGTTTTAAATTGTGTTAGAGAAATGTTGAGAAAGCTCAGCTCGTCGTCTGCTCGAGATCCGGGGGCTTTCGGCGTCGAGTTTGGGCGCCGCTGGAGCGTCGGCCGACACGCCTGCGCGCTGGCGAGCGTCGCGCCGCTGCCGGCCGCCAGCAGCGCCGAGCAGCGGCGCCCGGGCCGCGCACGCGCACACGCGCACGAGCGCACGAGCACACGAGCACACGAGCACAGTCGCTCTCAACTTTGCGGAACTCGCGGCCACAACACAACTCGCGGAACTCATCGGAACTACCCAACTACGGAACTCCCCGCCATGGCTGCCAGGTACGCCCCCCGCGCACGCCCCCTCCGCTGTTTACATCTTTCGCGCTCTTCCGCGCTTCGATACGCTCCGTCGACGACGAAAAATAGCAACAATAGACGACGTTTAAATAAAATCTCCTCTTTTTTAAATAAAAAATAAATTAAAAACTAGAAAAGAGGTTCAAAGTTTTAATTCGAGTCGCATTCGGACAGACTCGTTCCGTAGATAGATCGGTCGTCGTGAAATCGTTCGTTTTTGGAAACGCGCGGGAGCCCTCCGACTCCTTTGACCCCTCGCCGTTTTCAGGTAAAGCGTGCTCTTACGTAAGAGCCGCAGAAGCGTAAGCGCGGCTCCTTTTTCCTTCCGAAGACGAGGTTCGCGTCAAAAGTTGCGTTTCGGCACAAAGGAGTCGTTTCAGCATTAAGTCAGACTTGTCGTCTGCGGATCTTCCTTGTCCGAATCGCTCCAGCGTTTCGCGATATCTGATTTTATTCCGTTTTGCGGTGCTTCGACGACGTTTGCGAAATCCCGGAGATTATTTTTTCGAGGGGGATTTTCTGTCGCGCCTCGATTGCGACGGGGCTTATTTCGGACGATCCCTCTCCGTTTCCCTGGATTCGGCAATTACGGCAGACGCGACCCGTCGTCGAGTTAATCTGTCTCAATTCTTGACATGATTTAGTGCGGCTCGAGAATGAATCCGTTCGGCATTCGAAGCGTTCTTCTCCGACGCCGCAACTCGACGACGTCTTTTGTCTCAGGATAAACGGATAAAATTAGACGTCGTATTGTGTTGTCCTTTTTCTGATTCGATATAATCGACGCAATATTAAAAAAATATCCGTACTCCCATAAAACGGAGTAAAATCCTTCTCGAACGAGATCAAATCTAGTATGGGATCCGTATACTCTATAATTTGTGTAAAAAGTGCGCGAAGTTTTCTCATAAGTCTCTTCCTGTGTCCGCATTTCCCGCTTTTTTTCGAACGCTCTAAACACATTATGGCGTCGTAAATACTTATAAAGAGAAATTTTATAAATGGTCTAAATTTATATGCTCCGAGTGCTCTCCGGCGGATCTCAAACTTTTTTCGATCTATCCGAACGTTTTTTTTTCGTGTTATTAAATTCTGCGCTTATTAAATAATTGTTAATTTCGTGCGCAAAGACGCGGACCGGAGGCGGATATAAATCGGCGCCTCGGGGCCCCGAACGAGGAAAGACTCGCGAAATATAAAAAGTTGATGTCCCGCCGTAATTAACTGCGACCTTCTGGAGGAGCCGGTAAAAATAGAAAAAAAATTGACCCCACTTTGCGAAATAAAATTTTGCCAATTTTATCTCGGAAAGAAAAGTGTCGTTAACGAAGCCGGCTAGTGGGCCCTCCCTCCTGTATCGGGTGGAAATTTATTGGGCTTTTAATGAATTTATGTTGTGTCAGCCGTGTCTTTTTTTCCGTCGCCCAAAAATGCTTTGTAATAAATATAGAAAATAATTATGACCCAATTTCGAAATATTTAACGTTCAACGTTTATATAACTCGAAAGGAAGGCAGCATTTCTCGCATCCTTCGCATAATTTATTTAGTTATCCGGAAAAATTATTCCCCTCGTACGTTACATATTAAATAGAACAAATTCGAGATATAATAACATGCTGTAAAAATATAAACGATAATTAAAATGTGTAATTATGGAATCTGTCTCTACCACTTAACCGAGGTCTCGATTATTTACCTCCAGATTTACCAGTCTCTCAATCAGTTAACACGGGTTAGGTCGTCATTTGCTAGTCCGCAGTTGAGCTGTCAGCGGGTTGTAACAATACTCGGATGTGGGTAGGGCCGATTCGTAATTCTTTCTTACGTAAATTGGGTGCTACTAGCACTTCCGGTAGCATTCCCGACAATGAAACGACTCGGATAGCATCCCGTGCCTCTCATAGTCCTGCAGGATATATGAAACCATTATTACCCGAAACGCGATCGTTCTTAAATCCAATTCCAACGCGACAATATTCAACAAATACACGAGTATTTTTTTCTTTTCCTTCAAGTGCTAAATATACCATTTTTTAATTTATCAAATACGAGCAATTTTCATCTACGTCACGACATTTTCCGCTTTAGTAATTAAGCAGTGTGGTCTGCTTTTTTTATAAAATGTTTTTTGACCATAACCTTTTCAGTGCCAGGTCCTACATCTTATCACATCTCAAAATATCATTCCCAAGACGTTTCTTTCCAGGATGTACATTTGTCGCTCATCATGTTTCTTTAGAGCGTAACATTCAGACCCATATGTCAGAACGGGGCTGATGAGGGTCATGTAAAGCTTGACTTTGATATTTCTTGAGAGAAGCCTCGACTGCAAATGCCCTTAGAAATAGTATGGCTTTTCTTGTTGATTTTAGCCTAATTTCGTTGGTGTCTGAATAACGACAGTTTTAAAAGTTGCACTCATCGACTCTCATCAGTTCTAGAGTTTCCTTTTAAGATATTTTTAGAGCAAAATGGAGAAATTTTCTTCTTTTCTATGTACTCTATCTTGTTTTGTTTTACTTAGTTGTTGTACGTTTGTAGACCAGAGGTGTTCAATCATTCGGGAGGCTTTCATTTATATAACATATACATATGATATAAATTAATAATAACATATTATTTATATTAAAAATGCAGTTATTATGAAAATTGATAATTTCATTTTGGAAATTTGTCTTGAATGATTACATTTCTGATAAATTCGTGTATTTCGTTCCTTTCGAGGAAGTGCAGATTCAACCTTCACATCAAATAGGTTAGGAAAATTGTAAAATTTTCTTCAGACATTTTCTTCAGTATTGAAAATCTGTCAAGTGTCTCAAATATTGTATACACAGTTTGAATGATTATAACTTTAGTTTTTATTCACATATAAAATAATATTTAAATTGAGAAATAATTTACATAAAACGTATAACTTTACCTTCTACTTAAAATCGATTCCCAAACTTCAACGAAAAATTCATTTGGTGTTGTGGCGCATTCTTGCTCAATTGTGGATTTTAATTCTTCCAATGTCGTCGATTTTCTGACGTAGACTTAATCTTTAAGGTATCACGAAAATGACCAGTGGCGTCAGGTTTAGGGAAGAGGCAAGATATTCTACTTAAAATCGATTCCCAAACTTCAACAAAAAAATTATTTGGTGTTGTGGCGCATTCTTGCTCAATTGTGGATTTTAATTCTTCCAATGTCGTCGATTTTCTGACGTAGACTTAATCTTTAAGGTATCACGAAAATGACCAGTGGCGTCAGGTTTAGGGAAGAGGCAAGATATTCTACTTAAAATCGATTCCCAAACTTCAACAAAAAATTCATTTGGTGTTGTGGCGCATTCTTGCTCAATTGTGGATTTTAATTCTTCCAATGTCGTCGATTTTCTGACGTAGACTTAATCTTTTAGGTATCACGAAAATGACCAGTGGCGTCAGGTTTAGGGAAGAGGCAGGATATTCTACTTAAAATCGATTCCCAAACTTCAACAAAAAAACCATCTAGTGTTGTGGCGCATTCTTGCTAAATTGTGGATTTTAATTCTTCCAATGTCGTCGATTTTCTGACGTAGACTTAATCTTTAAGGTATCACGAAAATGTCCAGTGGCGTCAGGTTTGGGGAAGAGGCAGGATATTGTATGGGACTCTTCGTCCATGGCATATGTTAGTAAGATTCTAATCAAAATGTGCTCTTACATCACGACGATAATGTGAAGGTATTCATCCCTGTTGAAAATACGCCATCTTTACCAGTCCTCCCGAATGCGTAGTAGAACAGATTCTTACAGTAAATTCAAGTAATTGGCACAAGTTTATATTTTTTTTTGGATAACCTGCATATGTTAAAAACCGAAATCTAGAAGTTCATCGTAAAATTTAGATATATTATCGCTAGTTTCATTAATAAATATTCGAATTTCCTTCACGAGCTGAAACAATTTATATAACCTGATAATTAATTTAATGCCATCTATCCTGCGTTGAAAAAATAACTATAAGCAAATATAAATTACAATACAACTGAAATAATATTAAAATTAATCAGTGTCGTGGTTTGATACTGGAAATATTAGTATGAGAGACTTATTGCCTATTATTTATAATATATTTTGAAATCAGAAGTATTTAATTTTATGGCTCTTGGCGTTGTCTAGAAGCTTCGAGTTGTGAAGAAATTGCTTTAGTGTGTTTTGTATGAGACCACAATTAATTTTTCCAGTCTCTCTTACTTTCTATCGCATCTGAAAATTCATCTAAAATATTGTAGACGATTTTGATTAATTTTTCAAGCTCAGTTCTTCAAGAGTTTATTCATCTATATAAGCAGAAAGGTAACCAATTAATAGCTTTACTTAGAATTTACAAGATCTATCTTTGTAATGGACGTGATATTATTGGGCATTATCAGTAACTATAACAATCCTTGTCGGAAAAGCTCGAGTTCATGGCGATAACGAAGAGCAAATAGTTATTGTTGTTCAAGCGTTGTTAGTGAAAGTTTGCATTGAACGTAAATTACTCTGCTATCGATCATCATCAATGGATAGCTTAGTTCGCTTAATAGATACTGAATAGTAATAGTAATATTTTACTAATAAATTTAATATCATATTATGTTCACAGCTCTTTGGGATAATTTATATATGCAAATACGCATCGACTAATATATCCGACTCACAGTATGTTGTTTAAATTAATTTCGATGTATGGAATTGTTTGCGAATGTTTTAGCAATTCCCCCTTCATTGTTGATAAAAGCAATCATACTTCAGAACTTTCTCATATCTGTTGTTCAACACTTTGGTCGTGTGCTGTGGTGCATGGTCTTGGAATCACATTATCACGAAACACGACAGATTTCATGTTATTATGAATAATTTTATACCCCTTTTTTATATTAACCGCGTGCGTTAAACACGTTATCAAGTATTCAATTATGGCCGTTGAAATTTTTAACGATTTTCGACATGCTCGAGCGAAAAAAAGGACTCACCCCCGGGGATGAATCGAGTATTAATTTAAAACCTGATAGGGACTCATTCCTGGTCAATTTTTTCCGAGCTATATATAAAAAAAAAATACGGAAATTGAGATGGAAAAATTGAGTATATACCTGAATTTAACACCGAGCGAAATTTTATTTCAGGTATTATTCGCAGATGTCACAAATATGTATTGTCTATATAAATATCGTATATCCACGAGACGGTTATACGATATTTTTTTTTTGCGGCGATTACTATAATATCATGGGATAATGATAAAAAATAAAACGGGCCGAAAATGTTTCCGCAAATGAAAAAGAGTTTTCCCGAACCAATTTTCTTCGCGCGGGCTGATGGAAAAATCTATGCGCGCTCGAAAAAAAAAATGATAACCCAACACCAGATGGATACGATATATATTCGAAATGAAAAATTGAACGAAAAATCCTATCTGTCCCTATCATTCCTCACAGATTTCTGTCTTTTATTGGTCGATTTTTTTTACGCCAGCCATTTTATTGCTGGACTCTCACACCATACGCGGTTTTTACCGGATTGCACCGAGGGGAGAGGATCGTATGTGTGTGCGGGGGTTAGACGCTGGAAGAAATGACAGATTTATGTTTACCCGGTGGGATGAGTCAATTCGAATGGGAAAACTATGGAAAAAAGTGAAAATCCCAAAAGTGGCGTGGTAGCGATTTATGGCGGATCGCCCATGGCGCACCGTCTGCGAAGGGAATCGGTTGATTTGTCTGGACGTCTCGTTCACATGGCTGCTTCTATTCTATTTTTTCATTATTATTTTTTTAGGCTATATATTTTTACGTCTCCACTGTGTACCCAATCGAAAAAAATCGCAGCCATACCGTGTAATATTTTTATTATAATAAATTCATTCAATATTGTCTAGAAGCTCAGCAAAATTTTATTAATACAAGGGATTTTTTATACGATTTTCATATAAAAAAAGTATTTTTACACTGTTGTAAAAAAAAAAAAGATAAAATTCAATATTCTTTACAAGATACTCGTATTTATATACAGTGAGTCCTTGACTTATGCGATCAATTTGTTCTAAATCTCGGAAGTAGTATGTGATAATTACAATGGATAGATGAAAATAAAATGAATCGACTTACTACACACACTTAAGAAAATAGGATTTATTCAAATACAGTGAATTTTGCGTAAATATTGTACAAAAAGTACCCTTACAGTATTATTTGTCTTGTAGCTCTTTTATTTTCTTCGTAAATTATAATATAGCAAGCGATATCATTTCCTGCCTTTGAACCTCTCGCAAATTTTTCAGAATCAGGGTCATGCTCATATTTAAATAACCATCTTTGCAGTTTAAAATTGCTTTGGTTGTTCTTTCAATTTATCTTCTTCTGAATAATATATCGATTATTCTCTGGCCCTTAAATACTCAAAAACTCACGAAATACACTTCCTCTAGTTTCAATTTAATTCTTTGGTCATTACGACAAGATCTCTAGAGTAATACGTCAGCTACATCAATTAGGGGATGAGCTTATTCCATCCATACGTTACTTATGATATTGAAATTTCATCCCAGATATCACCACATTTAACAGCTTTTCCGTTCCGTCCATCAACACATCCAACTATTTGCCTAAATGGATCTCAGAAGGAAGAAATATTATTTATATATTTTAATTATAGTCACAAGGTGGATGACCCGTTGCATTGATAATTAAATGGTATTATATTTTTCTAACTCTTGAATAAAATTATGACGACACAGTCTTCAAAAAAATCTTGAGTCATCCTACGTGGTTAGATTTGTATATCATAGAAATGTTTCAGAAATATTTTTAAGGCTCTTAGGTTTTGCTCTGATGTATTAGAAGTGGTTTAATTTTGCAATCTCTAGCAGCACTCCATCCAAGTAAAAAAGCCTTCTTAGAGATCTTAAGAGACCTTAAAACCTAGCAAAGACTTTTTCTTCTTTGGATATGTATGACAAATATGTTATTTTCCAATATAAACCAGTTTTATCATACACTAACACATTTTTTGATGTAAACAAATCCATAGAAACTATGCGCAACTAAATTTAAAAAAATATTTAAATTTAAAAAAGTCTTGATATGTCTCATAAAATCGTTTGATTATTTTCTTCTTATCTTTCTAACAATACTAAGTAGTATTGTATTTTTTAAAGTAGTCTCCAAAAATACATTAATCACTTTTACTGATATTTTTTTGTAAATTTTCACATATTCGTTATTATGTGGAGTGAATTATCAGTTGTCACACAGGTATGACTATAACGGTTAATATTTCACTGACTTTTTAGCTTAATCTGGGTTCTTTTTAAAAAAATTCCAGTTTTTAAGTATTGCAAATGATTAGCATTTCTTGAGATGTTGTATTTCATAAATCTAAAAAAATAATAATCAATTATAGCATTCTCTAATACCGATTTTATTTTGTAGGTAATATGGATATTAATACGATAATGTATGTTAACCGCGACTGATCTAAGATAATACCCAAATAGGTTAATCCTCTGACAAAAATCTATGAATTCTGAGAATTATTTATGACACTGGGAGAAAATTTAAATGTGGGAGACTTATTTTCCTTGCAATTTTAGAATCTTTATCTAACCTTTATATAGGGAAGTGGAGCTTTGGATTTTCTGTTATGCTTAGTTTTTGAGATAGTTCATTAATGATTAACCGATGATTTAATTTAACCAAGGTTTTCCATACGTCATTATTGTATGTTAAGGTGGAACGTCGGGGAAAATCGGGAAAATTGATTTGCTCTGTCTATTATATTTTACGAAAAATTTGTCTATGAGCTCCTATGACCTCATATTTTTATAGGGTTTATGGGAACCATTAATTCGAATATGTTTCTAGAAGGATCTCGCTTTTAAAGTATTATTTATACTATGTTTACAAAAAAAGGAACTACTCACATAGTTTGTGATTTATTTAATTGAGTGAACAGATTGGCAGAAATCGTGAACAAGACAAAGAAGGCGTAACTCTTATAATTGTCTTTCATAATCTATTTAGAGATGCCTCAGATTTTAGAGCTTTTCCGGGACAGGATGTAGCACAGAATTTAATATAAAATATCTTGTACTCTGTTGTAAGTGCGAGATTTTTGATGATGAAATTTGTGTTTTTCTCAGGAAAAATCATTGTTATGTAAAAATCTTAATATTTTCTATTGAATCTTTTAGTATTTGCAAATTTTGAAGCATCCTTTGAAATTATTCAACTTATTTTTAAGCTAAATTTAGGTTTTTACTCTAGGGCTATGGTGACATTGTTAGTTGGATCTAGTTCAAATCTATGTTTTTAAATAAATCCTTGAATAAAACATTTAAAGCTTTGCATTATATTATCTTAGAGCTTTTACTAAAAATACTATTTAATCTCCTGCAGTTTTCTGTACTTCTTTGAAATAATACTACCTTCTTAGAATTAGAAATTTCATGACCCATGATTCCAAAAATGTTATTACAAGTTAAAACAAGATTTTTATACACTATTTTTTGAATTTTAAGGGTTGAATTAATCAAAAAATTTACTGCACGATATATTTCAGTAAAAGCTTTTTTGACCTTGCTAGCCAATAATCTTCATCAAAAAGCATTATACATCGCCTGATCTGTCTTGAGATTTACGGTGAGAGATCTAATACTTTGCAATAAAATGAAATTTATTGGATAGATATTATTCTATAATATTAATCGTATGAAAAACTTGAGAGTCGATTGTAATATTTCAGTTTAAATGTTAATTCTCTGTACACGTGGAAAAATCCAGGTATGACCTTGAAATATTTGTATGACATTCAGATTATCGTAGCTTAAGTTAAGATTTAACACATCAAATATCATCGATTAGATGTTTATATATTTATTTATCGTTGATGAATACATTAAATATTATTTTTTAGGATTATCCGGTGATATATTTTCGTGTCTAGAGTTCAAATAAATCAAGATTTTGTTTAAAATAGTAGACGCAAAAATAAGTCTAGTGTTTATAAAGGCTTTGTAGCAATTCAAGTGAAAATGTCCTTTGCAGACTTATTGCTTTGTTTAGGATTATAAAGGACAATTATGACGAAATGGCGGGCAATATTTTAAACATGATGGCGTAATAAATTACGCACTAAAAAAATATGACCGAATATCGCGAAAATCGGCCCGACTATGATTTATTTTGCGAAAAAGTGCGCACGATATGAATGCATAATCGATGACACCCCCGTGTTTTGTTCAGCCGTCTGAAAAAATGTTAAAAAAAAAACCTACCTCATTTTTACTATGTGCGGTATTAGTGAAAAAGGGATATAGTAAGAGGTCGAATTTCAGATTCATTTTTTTCCCTTTAGCCGACACTGCCGGTGAAATTCCTCAATGGCGAAACGCTTAAATATGCGAATATTTTATGAAAAAAAAAAACTTTTCAGGAATAATTCACCCG